>CM077464.1:12674513-12714328 GCA_039654755.1 Calcarius lapponicus | reverse complement strand
CCACACCAGCTTTGGTTGCCTCATAGTCAGAGACCTTCTGGGCACTGACAGAATATTAATAATTCCTGTTTCTCACAGCCAGCTCCTGAGCCCTGAAGAGATTTAAACATGTGGAGATATGAATCCAGGCACATAAAAAGCTCTTTAGCCAGTGGAGAAGGGTGGTGTGGTTGTGGGGTGAGCGATGCTCCCAGGTTGCCTTGAGGTCACCGGGTGTTTTCCAAGTGCCTTCCGTAGATCTGGGAAATGGTCATGAAGTGTTCTGAGGGAAAAAAACAGGATTTTCTGAAGGAAAAGCCTTGGAACAGTGGTCTGTGAGTCTTCCAGTGCTGCACAGATAAAAACCTAGCCTGGGAGCAGGCACAGCACATAACCGTGCATGAGCCCAAGGACTGAGCAAGGGAAAATGTCTTTAAAAGATTCCAAGAACTGGACTGAATGTTCCAGTCAAATAAAAATATCCACCAAACCCACAACCCACTTGCTTATGGGCTGGGACTTTGTCTCATGATGATCCCAAGGGCTGACTCAAGTTATCTGAGGCATCTCCTTTCAGGTGAGATGGGGAAGATGGAATTCATCCTCCAGGAAGCCTTCCACCAACTGGGCACAGCTCTGCTTTGAAAGCAGGGTTTTTCCAGAATGTCCAAGCGCTCCTTGAGTCTCCAAGCACACCAGGAGTGGGATCTCTGCTCTGTTGGGTGACAGAACCTTCCCTAAGAGTCCTCTGGACCAAATTCACTTAATTTTAGCCATGTAATGCTCAGCTATCTGAGCCAACCATCTTAGAAAGTTGGGCACCCTCTGCGGGCGATTCATCCTTCCTGAGATTGGGATCTCTCGAGTGGATGTGATGAATCACTGTCTGGAGTTGCCTATCTCTCTCCATCCACTCCAGAAACAGCCTGAACGCCTCCCTTTTAGACAGGTAAAGTTGGGAGGGATGACTGGGTGCCTGAGCACCCCACAAATATCATTGATGTGATGCCAGTTGGTGTCTGGGAGGTTTCTATCCCTATTTTAAGAGAGGCTGATGAGAAACCTGAGGTGTTTGTCAGGTCCTTGACCTTCCTTGTTGATTTTGCCTGGAGAAAAGAGGTTAAAGACCAAAATCTTCTTCAAACTCTTCTGGTTTTAACACAGTGCTTTTCAATATATTTTTCCAGGAAATATTTGCAGTTATTGCAAAAAATGCTGGACTGCTGTAGTTAATAACAAAGAGTATTTTGGGACTTTGATTTCTGGGCTTAAAGTGTTACCTGGCTAATGAAGACCAGAATAAGATTTTTGCAAGGAAATGATGTTCCATGAAAATCCTGCGCAAAGCACTCAGATTTTTTTCTCTGGAGCAGCTGGTTCTGGCCATTTTAGGGAAGGGTTGCTGACCTCAGGTCTGCAAATTCGCATTTTTCTTTAGGACTGGAGCGCTGTTACCAGCCTGGTATAACCATTTGTGGCTGTGATGGGTGCAGCCAAGACCTTGTTGAGAAAACAGCAGCAATTTTTCATCACGGCACCCTTCAGAGGGCAGCTCATGGTTTGTGACTGGCCAATGGCTGGGTAGAGCTTTGGACAGTGCTTTTGGAGAAATATTGAGTTGCTGACAGTGTTTGTTAACTGCAGGATCACAGAAATAATAGAAACATAGAAGGGATTAAATTGGAAGAAAGGGTTTAATTGGAAGGGACCTTGAAAGTTATTTCAGACCTACCCCTGCAATGGCAGGGACACCTTCCACTATCCCAGGCTGCTCCAAGCCCTGTCCAAGCTGGCCTTGGACATTTCCATGGATGGGGCAGCCACAGCTGCTCTGGGCACCCTGTGCCAGGGCCTTGCCACTCTCACAGCTGAGAATTTCTTCCCAGTATCTCATCTAAATCTCTGATTTTTTTCAGTTTAATGCCAACCTGAGAGTTGATTTAAAAACCCCTCCCCCTGAACTTGCTGCTGAGTATTTTTGTGTGTGTGTCTAGGACTCAGGAGGATGAGATTCATCATGGCAAGCTTTTGTCACCCAAAATGAAACCTCTGGTTCACAATTTCCATGTAGAACCCTTTTTTAGGGACTAACTCCCCAGAGGGCAATTCCACCCCACCTATTCCAGCCATCTATCTTAGGACAGAGCAAGGTGATCTTCTGTGGCCCTGATGATTCTGTTACAAGGTCAGAGAGGGTTTGGGTGATATCATTAACTGAATTCCTAACTTCAAGGTGTTCCTGAGAGATTAGATGAACTCCATTGAACATTGGTTTCTGCCATGAGCATGTGTGAAATTCCAGTCCTGGTGAATCCAGAGGAGGTTTTTTTGTTCATATCTACTGAAGTCCCCGCATCCTTGAGAACCTGTTTAAAGCTGGAATGGTGTGAACTGGCTCAGCTCCATAGCCTGGAGGATGGGGACAGCAGGTGACAAATGTCACACTAACGATGTTACAGCTCAGAGGTGAACCCTCAGCTCCTTGGAGGCTGAGGAAGCTGCAGAAGCTGCTGCTTGCACAGAGTCAGGGCTTGAGAAGTTTGCTAGTACCTACACGTCCTCCCAAAATCTTAATTGTGCTAATCCTCCAGCAACCCTGACTCCAGGGAACTTTCTAACCACACTCTGGAAGCTTCCTTCTTGCTCTGCTCTGCTGGAAACCTCTCCAGTGAGAAAGCCTCTGTCTGCAGACTGATTTCATAAGAGCAAGCCTGGGTGTTTCATCAGGCTTTTGTGGATGTGTGCTCAGAGGAGGTGACCTGGAAACAGGGAGGTTTCCCCACAAAACCCTACGCTACTGAAGCAAATCCTAAGCAACTGAGGGATATCATCACATCTGGTCTCCAGTGACCTCCAGAGCTCCATGGCAACTTGGTTTTTATGATGATTTCCCCATTCTTACCTTTATGCCAAAAGTGATTACAGTTGAGTTTCTAAGTTAGTACAAAGTTTCAGCTCTGCAAAATTTAAACAGAATTTACCTAATTTTTCTCCAGTTGAAGCATCCATCTGCTTTCCTGTAGCTCCACAATGTCTGAACACCTTTCCCTTTGCTTTCCTGTTCTTTGCATCATGTTTCCCCTAGGATTTAAGAAGCTCTTTCATTTGTTGGTGCAGTGCAATCCATGCCTTGTTTAGAAAGTCAGAGGGAAAGGTGGGAGTAGCAAGCTCATCTTTTTAGCATAAAACAGGTCCATATTTCCAGGGCTTTCTTATAAATACTGACAGCTTGATCCCACAGGTGACAGGGATCCCCTGCAGCCCTGGATGGCTAAGGTTTAACTGCCAAATATTCTGTGTACAGTGAATTTAGTAAAGGCAGAATTAGCCCTGCTGGATGTTTTTGTATCCATCCATCATCCATCCATCCATCCATCATCCATCCTTCCATCCATCCATCAATCATCCATCCATCCATCCATCCATCCATCCATCCATCCATCATCCATCCATCATCCATCCATCCATCCATCCATCCGTCATCCATCCATCCATCCATCCATCCATCCATCCATCCATCCATCCATCCATCATCCATCCTTCCATCCATCCATCATCCATCCATCCATCATCCATCCATCCATCCATCCATCCATCATCCATCCATCATCCATCCATCATCCATCCATCATCCATCCATCATCCATCATCCATCCATCATCCATCCATCATCCATCCATCCATCCATCATCCATCCATCATCCATCCATCATCCATCCATCATCCATCCATCCATCATCCATCCATCCATCCATCCATCCATCCATCCATCCATCCATCCATCCATCATCCATCCATCCATCCATCCATCCATCCATCCATCCATCCCTCCATCCATCCATCATCCATCCATCATCCATCCATCCATCCATCCATCCATCCATCCATCCATCCATCATCCATCCATCCATCCATCCATCCATCCATCCATCCATCCATCATCCATCCATCCATCCATCCATCCATCCATCCATCCATCCATCATCCATCCATCCATCCATCCATCCATCCATCCATCCATCCATCATCCATCATCCATCCATCCATCCATCCATCCATCCATCATCCATCCATCCATCCATCCATCCATCCATCCATCCATCCATCATCCATCCATCATCCATCCATCATCCATCCATCCATCATCCATCCATCATCCATCCATCCATCCATCCATCCATCCATCCATCCATCCATCCATCCATCATCCATCCATCCATCATCCATCCATCATCCATCCATCCATCCATCCATCCATCCATCCATCCATCCATCCATCATCCATCATCCATCCATCCATCCATCCATCCATCCATCCATCATCCATCCATCCATCCATCCATCCATCCATCCATCCATCCATCCATCCATCCATTATCCATCCATCATCCATCCATCCATCCATCCATCATCCATCCATCCATCCATCCATCATCCATCAATCCATCATCCATCCATCCATCAACCATCCATCCATCCATCCATCCATCCATCCATCCATCATCCATCATCCATCCCTGTATTTGTCTCAGTCTGTGAACTGAGTCCCATCCCAGGAAATTCCAGCATTAGTGATTGATAGTTTGACCCATCTGAAAGTGGATCTGGGATGTAGAAGTCTTTGGGCTCATTTTTTAGGATTGCAATGGGGATTCCACCACATTTTTACCCTACTGGGGAAATAGTTGGGCTGAAATGCATTTTTTGAGAAGAACTTTGGGCTGAGATCTTGAAGATGTCAACAGGTTGGGACAATCCATTCTTTCTAGTGGGGGATTTGGCCAGTTGGGGATTCATCAGCTTCACCACACTTCAGGTCTGCTTCTGAGCTGAGTCTGGTTTCAGTGAAATGGTTCCCATTTCCCTTCCAATCTGGAAAAAATGCTTTGTACAATCCAAGTATCTGGTTGGGGGTTTGTCATCTCAAGAGTACTTGGAGCAGATAATTCCAGGAGTGTCCTATGGACCCTCTGGATCACTGCAGGTCTGGAATGAAGCATTCCTGTGCTCTGTCCCAGGCTGGTGGGGTGAGCAGGACCCTCATGGTCACAGCGCTGCTGCTCACACCTGTCTTGGGAGCAGAGAGCAGAGGTGGGATGGGAGAGTAAAACTCTCGGTGTCTGCCTTGAAATTTGTCTCTTCCAACAGTAAAGAGGTTGAGTTTGTGACTTAGACCTGACTTGGACCTGATTTAGACCTGACTGGGCTATCATGGCACCCATGACTAAGGATCTTTGGTGACATTCATTTGTTATTTCCTGCCTCAGAAGCAAAAGTCATATTTAAGACCTATTTAGTCATCATCATTATTATTATTATTATTATTATTATTATTATTATTATTATTATTATTATTCCTATTCAGTCCTATTTCTTCAACTTAGCTAAAAACTTATTTACTTGTGAGAAATCAATGCTTTTTACTGTTTTCTACTCAGCACAGCCCTGTTGTAAGGGATGCTGGCTGCTCTGGTGAAACAGATCTGCTGCTCCTTGATACAAGCAGCTTTAATGCTTTAAGCTGGACAAAATTAAGGAATTTAAGGGTTTTTTATTTATTGTTACCACTGTTAGATTTGTACAAAATGGAGGCTTTGGAGCAATACTGAAGTCCACCTTGTCGTGGCACCTCCCAGCACGGAGGGGCACCTCTGTGACCTCTCCCTCTCCTCAATACAACTTTTTAGTCAGTTTTGTACTGCCCGAGGCCTCGGGAGAAATTAGAATCCAGGTCTAAGGGTTTGCCTGCGTGTGGAAGTCCCAGCAAATTAAAGTCCCGATCGAGTTTCTGCGGTGCAGCAAGTTACCACACATCAGCTGACCCCTGGTACCTGTCTGTGTGCTCACTAGCCTGCAGCTAGTGAGGTAATTAGACTTTGCTTACCCACAATAAAAAAGGGTTAATTTAAATCACATTCGCCAGCGTTTGCTGTAGGCTAGGGATTCACATGTGTAGGATTGCTGTGGGTCAGCTAGCACCAGGGAGTAATTTGAGCTCCTCTCTTGCTTGACCATGAGATTGAGCCCTAAGTGGGATTTGTTGTGGTGTCTGAGCAGTGATTCCTTCAGGATGTGCTCCAGGACATCCACACTCAGACTTCTCTAGCAGAGACATCTTCCTGTCTCCTCTGTGGTCGATAAGGAGGAGAAATGGGTGATTGTAGTGAGACATGATTCTTACCCTAAAGATATTTAAAAAAAAAAAAAGTAGAGTGAAAACGCCTTGAACTGTCCCCTCAAATGGTGTTTGTTAATTCTCTTAATTGCTGAGAGGGAAAGCTGGATGGCTGTCTCAGATGGAGACCACTCCATGCCTCCTGGAGGTCATCAGCTGGATGACAGATGGATCACAATGGACAAATGGAGGACAAAATCCTCCCGTTACACTTTGCTCAATCAGTTTTGTCACACATGATGAGGACCTTGTGCCGTCCAAGGACCTGCCTCTCAAAAGGCCTCAGGGATCCCATGTCAGACCTGCTGATACCTCAGAATCTGTGGCCTAAATCTGGAGCAGCTTTCAAAGGAGAATTACTGACTTTGAGGCATTCTGATGCAGATTATTCAGTCGCTGCTGCCTGTTTGTGTTTCAGGGTTTGTGAGGGACAGGTAGGAATGTACTTCCACTCCTGGTTGCTCTGCTGTCCCATGTAGGTAAATCATTAGTGATTTCTATACATTTTATAGGTGTTCATGATGACTCAGAGAGCTGGGAATTCTCTGCAGGGTGCAATTCCTGCCTCCATGTGAGCCAAAATCATAGAGTGCACAGGAGATGAATGAAGAGGCTTTGAGCTTAGAAATGATGACCCAAGCACTTATTTACTCCTTCTAATCAGTATCTTTCAATAGCCTGTACAATGCTGCAAGTTTCCTTTCCCTAACATAGATAACCTTTCCAAGTTTCCTTACCTGATACAGATAGTTATTTCCATAATCTCAGTTTTGGGATTCCTAATATGCTAAGCAGGGACAAGGACTAAAGATTTTAGTCCTGTGGAAACAGTGAATTTCCAAAGAGAACAGTGATAACCCTCCCTGAGAGTTTGATACCTTTGGCTGAATGCAGGTGATTAAAACCGTTTGAGATTTCCCTGGAGTCCATGTGCAGCTTTCCCACGTGTCCCTCATGGTCTTGTCATGTGTATCTCATAGAGGGGAAATTTAAATGGAAAAATTTAGGAAATAGCTAATTGAATTGATTCCCGAGCTTCAGGTCCAGATATTTTTATTTGGCTTTCTACCAGAGTGATCCAAGTGAGTGATCCAAGTCAGTGGAGGT
Source organism: Calcarius lapponicus (assembly GCA_039654755.1). Taxonomy (NCBI): domain Eukaryota; kingdom Metazoa; phylum Chordata; class Aves; order Passeriformes; family Fringillidae; genus Calcarius; species Calcarius lapponicus. Next base: position 12,707,067 of record CM077464.1, on the reverse strand, counting down.
TTAAGGCTGGCTGTAGTTGTGTAGGCAGGAGTGTGCAGCGCCATCCAAAGGGGTGCTTTGTGTCACCCCAGGAATCCACATGATTTAGGGAGCCAGGCTGGAGCCAGGTGGGTGCTGGAAAGCACCTCAGATGGCACTCAACACACCTGTGCTCAAGCAGTTGAATTCCAGCCTGGGAATTCAACATGTGATAAACTATGGGGGGGAAAAAAATAAATATCCAGAGAATTTCAAGCAGGCGAGTACAATTTCTCCCAAAAGGCAGCTCTTGGGAGGTTTGCTTTGGAATGTCTGCTGCCTGGCTGGAAATGGTGTTATGTAAAGTAAGGCCAGCTAACTTCTGTGCAGCAGTGAAGATTTATCCTGGGAATAATGGGAATGATGGCTGGGAGCTCTGCCAGCCTGGCCGTGGAGCTCTTGGCCATCACAGGGAGCTGCTGATCATGGAGACAGGGGGATGAAATGCAGAATTAGGGAATTCTGGAATGTTAAGGGGTTGGGATGGATCTGGAGGATTATCCTCCAGTCTCAATCCCTCCCACAATGGGCAGGGATACCTCCCACCACGCCAGGCTGCTCCAGGCCTTTCCAAGCCAGCCTTGAGAACTTCCAGGGCTGGGGCAACAGCAACTTCCCCAAGCAACCTGAAAATAGGAAAGAAAAGAATGACCAAAATATGAAAGAAAAGAATGAGCCCTGTGTTTTGGTTCAGCTAATTTGGGTCAGGTTGAGCCAATGTTCGGGGAAGTGGAAGTTCACTTTGATGTGTGGAGGTGAAGGAATCCCACAGTTTCCTGACACTGGTAGCCTACTACCTGCCACTGACCCTAAATTGACTTTAAGTAGTTCTCACTTTCAAGAGTAATCGAGTAGCACTGATTTAGATCTGGGTCTGATTATTGTTGGAGAGGAAAATTAAAGTGTTTGTCTTACCTAGAAGGATAAGTCATGGTGTTACGTGGGATAATCTTCAATTTACCACCAGAAGCAGCTGCGCTAAAGGCGGGCAGGTTATCAAAGCATTGAACTTCCTTTGCAACAAAAAAATAAATGCATCATCCTGAGATGACTGATTGCAGCAGAGCTGCTGTGGCTTGACACATTCACTGCCCTCAGCAGCCCTGCAACACCTGAGCATGACCTCAGCTTAATCCAGAGTCAAGGGCAAAGGAAGAGATTTAAGCCTCGCCGTCTTGGTGGAGGCTCGGAGCACACGCATGGACAGTTGCAGCAGCTCTGCTGGCAGGCAGCAACTTGTGAATGACTTGATCTCATTCATTGTGTGCCAATACCTTGCTTCTCGTCACCTTGGTGAGCAAACAGAGGCAGGCAGAGCCGCGGCCTCCGCGTTTATGGAAAGCGTTGCCGTGCCGACGCGCGCACCCCGCACGCGGACCCACGGGAGGGAACGGGCTCTGCACGGGCACACAGCCCTCAGCTGGGTTTGAAATGAGGGGTGGCAGGCCAGCAGAACCCACAGGAGACACGTCCCAGCCCAGCGTGGAGCTGGTGGGGTGATACAGCACACCTGGAGTGCAGGGATGCTGTGCCAGCGCATGCACCCGCACATAGACCCATGGCGGGGAACGGGCTCTGCACGGGCACACAGCCCTCGGCTGGGTCTGAAATGAGGGGTGACAGGCCTGCAGAACCCCCAAGAGACACATCCCAGCCCAGCATGGAGCTGGTGGGGTGATTGAACACACCTGGAGTGCAGGGCTGCCGTGCCGACGCGCACAAATGCACACGGACGCACGGGAGGGAACGGGCTCTGCACGGGCACCAAATCCACCCAGAGATCTCCCCACTCCTTCTCCCAGCCCTGGCTGGACCTCGTGGCTCACTGCACAGGGACCCTCGTGGTCCTGGGGCAGGAGCTCCATGAGCTGAGTCAAAAAATGGAGCCTCCACCCCGTGTTGGCCGAGCTGTGCTGAACTTGCTGAATTTCCCCTTCAGCTGAGTGGGAAATGAGGGGTGGCAGGCCAGCAGAACCCCCAGGAGACACATCCCAGCCCAGCATGGGGTTGGTGGGGTGATACAGCACACCTGGACTGCAGGGCTCCATCCCTTGCCCATGCCAGGGAGGTGTTGACAAACTGGAGTCCAAGAGCCAGAGGGCTGGAAGGACTCTGATGCTGATGGGCAAAGATTGGCTCTAGGTACTAATCTGGGCCAAAGAATGAGAGGATAATGGCTCTCAAATATTTGTCAGGTGTATGTGTGGGAAATGGATTTATAGAAAATTCTTAAAGCTTGATAGAAGGTTTACATGTACACAGTAAGGGAAAGCAAGGAGGGATTGCTCTGCAGGGTACCAGGAGCACAACTTGGAGAAGAAAGGGGGATACCACTGGAATATCAGAGAAAAACAACTTGCCTGCATGCTCTAGAATCTAGAATCTGGAATCTGGAATCTAGTATCTAGAATCTAGATTCTAGAATGACAGTGTAGAGGAGTGATGTTAAAATGATGAAAGTATCACAATTTGGTTTATTCAACATGCTCCCAGGCAAGACCATGGGAATGTGTGATGGAGGTTTCTATTTTATGGCTGGGTGGTACCAAATGAGTGATGTTTTACTGGAATTCAGTCAGGGTTTATCTTCAGCTGGTGAGAACATCCAGAGGTGCCCTGAGGCGATGGAAGGGGTGGAATTCAGGATATGGCTGGATGGACTCTCCAGGCATTTATCTGTGCCTCAGCCTCAGGACTTGGACATTCTCTTGTTTGGATGCAAAATGGTGAAATTGCCAATTTGTGACTTTGTGTACCAAAGGGATAACAAACTGTACAAATTATAACTTCCCACTGACTGCAGTAATTTGCTATGACCAGGTTTGAGTGCCTTCAAGTTAATGATGAAATTTATCTTCTAACCTGCTCAGGTGCCCACCCATCCTTCCCTCTGAGCTGGAGAGGTGTGGGTTGGATGGGAGGATCGCTCAGTGTCGGGGATTGTTGGGATGGCCACATCCAGAGGGTGGGGTGCCTCAATGTCCACGTGGAGATCAGCGACCCCCAGGGTCCCTCAGGGGTCTGTGTGGTGTCCAGTGCTGTGAAATTCCCTCATCAGGGACATGGATCTGTGGGACTGAGGGCATCTCTGCAGATAACACCAAGCTGAGGTGGCACCACAGGGACCTGCACAAGCTCCAGAGGTTCAACAAGGCCAGGGCAAGTTCTTAGACCCAGGCAAACCCTGGGATGAATCCAGGCTGGGGATGAAGGGATTGAGAGCAGCCCAGGGGAGCTGAGTTTGGGGGTGCTGGTGGGGGAGAGGCTGGACATTCCCTGGCAGACATCCAGGTGAGGGAGGGGATGCTTCCTCTCTGCTCCCAGGAGCCCCCAGCTGGAATCCTGCATCCAGCTCTGCATCCTCAGCTCAGGAGCAGGGCCAGAGGAGGCCACTGAGATGCTGAGAGGGCTGGGATTGCCCAGCCTGGAGAAGAGAAGGTCTAAGGAGACCTTAGAGCCCCTTCCAGTGCCTGAGGGGGTTTGCAAGAATGATGGGCACAAACATTTTAGCAGGAGCAGCTGAGATAGGACAAGGCTCAGTGTTTTTAAGCTAGGAAAGGATTGATTCAGATTAGATGTAAGGAATGCATTTTTTACGATGGAAGTGGTGAGGCACTGGCACAGGTTGCCCAGAGATGTGGATAACCCATCTCTGGGAGCATTCAAGGCCAGGCTGGACAGGCTCTGAGCAACCCCACTTGCTTGAAGATGTCCCTGGTCATGGCAGGGGGGTTGGACACAGGACTTGTTTCCTTGTCCCTTCCAACCCAAACCATTCTGTGATTCCACAAAAGGGAATTCTCTCACTTAGGTTGCCATAGCTGGGTTATGATCGAGTTGCTGCCTGTGAGAACCTTTCCTTTCATCAGATCTGTGGGTGAACACTCAGTCTACATTTAGGTAATTACATTTTTAGGTGGTTTATGTTCAGTGAGATGGGTCCTACCTGAGCTGCAAATGAGCTTTTGAGACACTCCTGAGTGCATGGGAACAGAGAATTCCTTGTCAGAGCCCCTCAGCTCTGTCCAGTGCTCTCTTTTAGATTTTCCTGAGTGGGGATGAGGTGAAGAATTGATCTTGTGCCGCTCAGAGGAGTAGGACAGAGATATTCCCCTCCTTTGGGCACGCCCTCAGTGTGTGAGGTGGTCATTTCCCAACTCCCCATTATTAAAGGGTGTGAGAGGGCTGTGCCCACAACAGAGGAACAAAGACTCTCAGGATCAGCATTGTTCAAGGACTGTGCTACTTCTCTCTTTAGCACCCTGCTGATAAGCAACCAGCATGTTCCTCAATCAAAGATCTGGTGTTTTTAAGAAGAGGCTCCTCACAGAAAATGGCCAAAAATGCACATAAATGTAGCAAACAGTCGGGGTTTATTCATTGACCTGGCAAGATACTGGTAGGAGGAGGGCCTATGGAACTTGCAAACTGATTTTTGGGGGTCTCCATGAGTGTGGTGGAATCCCAGTGTGCTCTTGGCTGTGGGGGTTACATCAGATCCCTGTGTGAATGCAGCTGGAAGGAAGGAAGGAAGGAGGAAGGGTTTTGCCATCACAGCCAAGGTGGGGCTGGTATCCTTAGGGACACACTAAATGCTGTTAAGGACCTTAGTGCTGGCTTTCTGAAAGTCCATGAGTGCTGTTTGTCCCCACCTGAGGGTTCCCTGGCTTCCAGCAGCCTTGCCGTGGTACACCCTGTGCTGCTCCATTGGGATGAGATGTGCACAGAAAGGACAGAGCAGGGATGAATTCTGTCTGTGCTGAGCTCCTTCCAGCCGAGACAAGATCTCACCATTCCCATCCAGCTGGCAGCCAAATCCACCCAGAGACCTCCCCACTCTTTCTCCCAGCCCTGGCTGGAGCTCGTGGCTCACTGCACAGGGACCCTCGTGGTCCTGGGGCAGGAGCTCCATGAGCTGAGTCAAAAAATGGAGCCTTTGTTGGCCGAGCTGTGCTGAACTTGCTGAATTTCCCCTTCAGCTGAGTGGGAAATGAGGGTTGGCAGGCCAGCAGAACCCTCAGGAGACACATCCCAGCCCAGCATGGAGCTGGTGGGGTGATACAGCACACCTGGACTGCAGGGATGCCGTGCCAACGCGCGCACCCGCTCGCAGACCCATGGCAGAGAACGGGCTCTGCACGGGCACACAGCCCTCGGCTGGGTTTGAAATGAGGGGTGACAGGCCAGCAGAACCCCCAGGAGATGCATCCCAGCCCAGCGTGGGGCTGGTGGGGTGATAGAACACACCCGGAGTGCAGGGCTGCTGTGCCAATGCGCGCAAACGCACACGGACGCACGGGAGAGAACGGGCTCTGCACGGGCACCAAATCCACCCAGAGATCTCCCCACTCCCTCTCCCAGCCCTGGCTGGGCCTCATGGCTCACTGCACAGGGACCCTCGTGGTCCTGGGGCTGGAGCTCCATGAGCTGAGTCAAAAAATGGAGCCTCCACCCCGTGTTGGCCGAGCTGTGCTGAACTTGTCTCAGCTGGAAGCCACTGTTTGCATGTTTTCCCATAGCTACTGGAATCTGTTTGATTCCAGGCTGAGGTGTGACACGCAGCTCCTGGATGGGAGCTGGCCCTGTGGATTTGGATTGTCTCCCAGGCGCTGAATTATCCAAGGGAGAAGCACATTTTTCTTCACCTTCGTGGTGTGGTATCCCAGGGTTGGGGGGTGTGTGAGGAGTTAAGATCTCAGGCATGCAGCATTTTGAGGGCTGGAGAAATCCTTTTGCTCAGTATTGACCCAATAGCTGCTCTCACAGCCCCCAGGTAGGAGCTGTGTCAGGCACATGGCAGGAGCTCTGCCATGCAGCAGCATTCCCCAGATTCCTGGGTCATTAAACAGCTCTGAGAAGCTCCAAGGTTATTATCAATTATGCTGGTATCTAGATTAGTCCCTGCTCTGCCACCTTATCAGTAACAAAGCCATAAAGCTGGCCTTTGGCATTCTTATCTCCTCGCTTGGATCAAATCCCCAATCTTGGTTGCCCACTAAGTTGATCTCATCTGCTCGGGATATCCAAAAGCTGCCAGCAGCTCTGCAAAGGGCTCAGGCTGTAAAACCATAACCAGAATCCTGATTTACTTTATCCAAAGCCCTCTGCAGCCAGCTCTTTCCAGGAAATACTGATTTCACTCAAAGCTCATTGAAGTGATGCAAAATGCTTTTTGATTTCCAATGTTCAGGAGCTGAGCTCCAGGTGGGGACAGCCTGACCACAATTCCTCATCTGTCTCTGTGGAAAAGAGGAGAAATAGCAGAAAAAACAACCTGAAGAATGATATTATCCAAAATTAGAGGTTTGGCTGCCCCACTGGTATTTTTTTCCACCTATCCTAAAAAAACCCCACAAACAGAAGCTCCCAAGTGGTTTTAAAGGGGAGCTGATAAAAGTAATAATTCCTTTGTACATTACTAATAATGTACCAACCACATGCAACAGTGGATGAATTCAGAAGTTTAAAGTGAGTATGAGGCTCAGGGATCTGATCTGGGCCAGGTTTGTGTGATTCTCTCAAGGCAAATCTGCTCAAGACTTTTGTGAGCACCAGATCTTAGACAATTGTTGTCTGAGTCTTCCCTGGGTTCCTATCTGTGCTTCCTCCTGGATTTTTCCTGTTGGCCATCATTTAAGAAATTGCAGAAATAGAAAAAATGGGTGAAAACATGTAAAATATGCACATTGTGCAAAGACACAACTGTGGCACCTTCCTGCTCTCATTTCCTATCTCAGTTTATTGTTTTGGGCTCCCCTTGGCGTCAGCTCCATCCAGCTGGAGAGGCAGAGGCTTCCTGGAGGTGTTTTTATTGGAAATCTCTTATTCTGGAATAGGTTTTGGATCAGGCTATGGATCAAGCCTTCCTCCTGCATGCCCATTTTTATTTCTACTCCTGCTAAAGCACCCCTATAGATCTTTGTCAATTTAGCAACTGATGTGAAAACAGTAGTTTTCATTAGAAACAAGTTTTTAATTAAATCTCTCAGGGGATAATTTTGGTTGGTAAAGTAGAGCTGAACACGGATTTATTGGAAGTTTGACCTAAAAGGGGTTTTGTTGTTTTTGGTTCTGGTTTACTTATTTATTTATTAAAATCTCGGGGATTTTCATGCTTTTAACTTATGGAAGTCTTAAAACACTTGGAGCAACCATTTCTTCAAAGCAGGGTCCAATGTGAAGTACCTAACACAGGGAAACCTGGGTCATGCGTGGGATTACTCATTTTCCTTGCATTAAATCTAATCCTTATGAAAACTTTCCTTGAGCCAAACACTTAACCACATGTTTAAGCACGTGGGACATCCTGTCCTTACATTCTTGCTTGTGTCTCATTGATCCATCTCCCAGGGTAAATCAGGAACAAATGGAATTGACCCAGGAGGGGGAAAAGGAAATTTCCAGCCCCTCACCACCTGCCCTACTTAGTAGAGTGAGTTGAAAGGTTGAAAACTTAAAAAAAACCTCAGATCAGACAAGACTTGAGTGGAAATGCAGAAAACAACAGCGTTTGGTGTGGTTCCAGAGATTAAAAGGATAAAATTTATTGATGAAGTGGGGAGATTCCTAAATAGAAGTAGAAGTGAAGCCTCCCTCACCCAAAATTGTGTTTATAGGCTTACCACAGTGGAAGTGAGGTTTTCATAACCACTGACAAATACCTGCTTATAGGCAGAGACAGGATGTGCACCTCTGGAGCTCTTCTAAAGAACACCCACCCAGTGATCCATCAGCAGTGCAGCACTGAAATACAGCTCATTCATTAATAATCCATCATCTACGTGTCAACAGCTTTGTCCTTAATTCCCTAATGGAATGGCTGTTTCCATGGATGGGGATGGTGATACTGTTCCCACTTCACAGGTAGGAAATTGAGGCAAACCAAAATGCCCCCAGTCCACAGTCCCATGCTCACACCTTAATAACTACATCACCTTCTCTTCTAATTAAGGTAATTTGCTGATAGAATTGATCCATGTGCACACTGGGGTGATTATTATCTCCAGTCTAGTCTTGGGACAGTTTCATAACCCACCCAATCTGTCAGTGCTGAAGGTTCTCCATCTCCAACAAGAGGGCTGGGAATTTTTGTTATTCGGTTCTCAGGAGGTTCCTATGTGTGCTTAATGCAGAATTGGGAGCCTGAAATTGAAATTATCACTCTTAAGGTAAAACACACACACCAAAAAAAAAAAAAAAAAAAAAAAAAAGAAAATTCTGGGGAAAATCTGCTGCAGTTCTGATTGGCAGTGTTTGATGATTAAAAACATGATTCATCCAAAAACAACCCACGCCTTGCAGTCTGTTCCCAGAGCTCTGGCGCCAACCAAATTCTGGGTACCCAAGAGACATTTCTGTCCTGTCGCAGCAAGCAGCCTGGGAATTGCAGCAGGGCAATCCCTTCCCCTGTGCTGGCACAGGGTGTCTTTCACAACGCTGGGGACCCCGGGTCCAGCCTCACTTACAGGAAAGCCTTGGGTGCAAAAGCCTTTGTTGAGCAGGATGCCGCTGCACAATGAATGAAAGGGCCGCAGCCGAGGTGTTCCCAAATGGTTCTTAGTTGAAGACCCTTGCTGATAAGTGATTAGATGCTCTCGACAAAAGGTGGTGCTAAAAGGATCAAGGAGGAAAGTCGGTGCTGAGTGGGAGCAATTTGCTGGTGAGAATCAACATCCTTATTCCTGTAAGGCTGGAGAAGGCTGCTAATTCCAAGGCATAAATCCCTTTGAGGCTTGCCACATCCCCGGTTTCAGCCGACACTGGGATGGGTTAAAAGCAGGAGGGGCAGCATTGTAAAGCCATGATCTTATCCGAGTCTCATCCAGCTCGCTGTTTATATGGTTGTAGATCTATTGCATCCCATTGTCTGAGGCAGAACGTGGTGCTCAGCCCTTTGGGGGCTCGTGGGGAATGCTCCTCTGATCAGGGAGTTTTACAGCACTCGGTGATAGGGGACTTTGTGGCCTGGAGCCGTGGAACATCTCAGCCTGATCGTGTCAGATTCCTTCCCGAAAACAATGAGGGGCTTGAGTCACTACTTGGGTGGGAAGCCTCCAAGGAGATCTCGGTATGACTCTGTATCTTCAGGACCATTAGGACCATGAGGGCTACACCTGGTGCCTCCTTTGTCAGGTCTAACAACCCCTGTTTGAGTTAGAGCATTCAAAGAGACGACCTGGGTGGCATTTCCTAAAATTCCTGTAGCTAACATTCAATTCTTAAACCTCAGAGGAATTTATTGGAACCCACTGTAATGTCAAAGATCAAGAAAGGAATGAATAATTCAGGTTAAAACTCTGGTTCTGAGCACCAATGAGAAGTTTGGTGATATTCAAAGTATCTCTGTGTGTGACTTCAGTCCCATGTCGAATATCCTCCTCTGTGAAGGGAAGGATGATGTAGCAGATGGTGTGGATCAGTCATTCCTCTCAGATTTGGATGTTCTGCTTTTCTAGGACTTCTGCAGCTTTTCAGTAACATCTGGATGTGGCATTTTGGGCCCTGTCCTGATGCCTTGTGAAGGCTGCCCTAGAGCAGAGGCTGGACAGAGCTAAAGAATAAAGCAGGGATTTATTCAAAGGCCTCCATGGATGCACCTTGGGCAGCACCAGAGCCCAGCCAGGGCTGCACCCAAGATGAACCAAAATGGCCCCAAAATGCACGAGCGCTCCCGGGGTCTCTCCCTGGGATCAGTTCTGCTCCATTTGCACCTTGCAGTTCATTGTCCCATTCCAGCTTTAGCCCCTGCAGTCCCACCCTGCTTGTTTTTCTCTCTCCAGCCCACGGGGTTTGTGCTCCTGGGCTGAGATTTGGATCATTTGTCCTTGGTGCCCAGCTGGAGCAGGAATTGTTTTGTCTCCCTGCTCTGTGCACAGAGCTCAGCATCCCCTGATGTGAAGCTCAGACCCACACACTAAAGCAGCACAGAATCTGAAAGATAGGAAAGCCAAAACCTGAGGCATCAGTGCTCCCCTGTGCTGGGTTCTGGGTTATTCCCTCCTCCTTTGGGCTCCCTCTCCAGCCCTGCTGGGTTCAGCATCCCCATCCTGGAGCTCAGTCCCCAAATCCCCTCATCCCCCTGGGTTTTTGCCCTGGCTCCTGTCACTCCCACAGGCCTGGCCTGGTGCCTGGGCCATGGAGGTGGCTTTGGGTGGTGACATCCTGAGCCCTCTCTGTGCTGCAGCCCTGCCTGTGTCCTTCCCTCTCCCCCCTCTGATGTTCCCACATCCTTCAGGCGCTCTCAGTGATGATGATGTGGAGTTTTTTGGGCTGTTGGTACGAAAGTTAAATAGCACTGAGGTTATATCAGGGAGTTCCAGTTTAAACCAGCTTTGTTTGATGGCATTGCTCAGCAGAATGAGACTGGGGAGTTGTCACCTCCCTATATATTTCTTTTGTACTACGCTGATCCTAAATATGACCATTTTGAATTCTTTATTCCCTCCTTTTCTTTATATTCTGACTAAAAATACTGTACCAACATCACTTTTATCACCTCTGTTTAACAATCTCATTTAAAAATTGCACAAAATTAGTTTTCCATAGAACTGTGGTTACTACCACTAATTATATTACAATTTTTCCATCCTCTGTGGGTTCAGTCTTGTATCATCCAATTCCCTTTTGGGCCAGATAACAGATTTACAGTTTTCCATTTGCTCTTTAACAGCACAGTGGATTCCTAACCTATTTGGCATTCTCTTGTTTTCCATCATCACTTGGAGATTTATTACAAATGTTAACAGTAGTTATCCATAAATATCCAAGATTCCCTTCCTTCTTTATCTCCTTGTTTATCTCCAGGAGGTTAATACATTATTAGGGACTACAAATGTGTGTTTGAATATCTCTGTACGTTCTCTAACAACACATTAAGCAATTATTTATTGGTCATCCTCATGTTCTCAGCACTGCTGACCATGGATTATCCACTATGGGCTTTCCTTATCACTTATCTGCCTTTTTGTGTCCTAATTTATATTCACAATTTCCCACTCTTCTCACCTGGTCTTTGAGTGCACAGAGGATTGGGGTGAGTGAGATTCATGAGCAGTGCTGGGAGCTGATGGATGGCTTTTAAACCACCCCATGGGATTTCACCTACATTTGTTTTCTTGGTTTTTTTGTAAGAGCAAAGGTGAATTAGGGAATTGCATTCACTTTTCTTAAACTTCTCATGCTCTACCTGGACAGATTTTTCTTTTACCCTCCCCCTGTAGTTCAGTGCTCCTGTATCACAGTCCCAGTAGAATCACTGATTTCTTAGAACCAGCAAACACGTCCTTTTGTTTTTAATCATTCACCAAACCAGAAAAAACCAAAAAGCTTTCAAAACTTTTTCAGAACCCTCCCAGCCCCCTGTTGTCATTTTGCCTTTCAAGACCTTCCCTGTTATTTATGATGATGCCTTAGCAGTTGCCAGTTCCAAGGAAGTGGAAAGGTTCCTTGTCCTGAGCACCGTGTGTGCACATAGCAAGAGACAGTCCCTGCCCTGCAGCACTTCAAATCTAATCTAAAGAGACAGAAAAAAAGGTGGGTGAAATGAAGAATTATTAGTATGGCACGATGTTAGCAACTCCTTACCCCGGATCCCTGGCAGCTTTCCAGCCCCCAAAAGGACAGGAGTGCAGGTATTTCTTTTCAAGGTAAGAGCAGAGCAGGGTTTTTTGTTTTTTTGTTTTTTTTTTTTTTTTGTGGAGGAAAAGTTCTCCACCCCGATTTTGCCACAGAGGAAGGGGTTTTTATTCTGGGAATTTGGCACTTTTGAAGCAGGGGTCTACCAGAGAAGAGGCAATGGCTGCGAGCAGCTGCTGAAGGCTCTCCTGCTGCTGTGTCAAAAAAAGAAAAAAAAAAAAGAAAAATAATAGAATCCACATTTCTGCAGCTGGGAAACTGAAGGGAGCATTCCCCTTCTCCCTGCTGAGATTTGACATGTGTGGACACAGACAAGGAGTGGGGTTTGCTTAGGCAATGCACCAGTGCTGACTCCTGCTATTCTGCTCACTGCTCTTCACTTTCTCCTTACTGCTGCCTCCCATCCTACCTCATTCCTGGCCCCTTCTCTCTTTCTTTCACCCCTTCATGTCCTGCCTGAGTGCAGAAAATGAGCTTTTTACAGCAGGAATCATCTCCCTTACACTTCTCCACCGAGCTCTTAACACAATGGGAGCCCTAATCTCAGACTCAGGTTCAAGGCATAATAGTAATAATTATTGTTGTTATCGTTGTAATAACAGTGATGGAAAGATTTAGAGAAAGCAGGGGGGAAAAAAAATGTTGCTAACAGCAAGGGAAGATTACCCTGATCCTGGAAAGAGGTGTGTATCAGCAACTTTTAATCACCAGATAGGCTTCCTCTTCCAGGGTGGGGTGATGCAGGAGTCTGGGAGCTCTGCTTGCACTCCCTGATGCAGCATGGGCTGGGAGCTGTGGCAGTGGGTCAGCCAGGGTGCAAAAAAGGGATTTTCCTAAATTCAGGTGCCCAGAAAGATGAGGAATGGATGCAGGCATCTGTCCAGGTCCATCAGCAGACAGTGGGCTGGACGTCATGGCCAGGGAGGTCAATGTTTGGCTGCTTATAGGTTTTGGAGCTTGGGGTTAACAGCCACCGTGGGCATGTGGGGCTTTCTCCCCCTCTCCTTTCTTTGGAGCACAGCAGATAAATAGCTCCAGGTGAAGGCCTGCACATTCTTTATGAAGCAAAACGTGCTGTCGGTGTAAGGAGGCGAATGTGTGGCCCGGGGCACCATGTGCAATGTAATGTGTCTCGAGTCCCTTGCACGGGCTTGTTTGAAATATGTGTCAATAACAGCAGCAGCAGTTTGCTGCTCAGAAAGGAAAAGGAGGTGAGCCGTGCTGGGGAGAGAGGGGAGAGCAGCGTGGGGTGCAGGGCAGGTGGGTCCCCTCAAAAACCCCAAAGCTTCCCCTCCTCCCCAACACCCAGGTGGGATCAGCCTCAGCACAGTGAACCCCCAGTGCCAGCACTTCCAGCAGAGAGTTTCCAATGTTTTCACCTACAAACTCGTTTTTACAGCAGAAGCAATAAATGATCTCTTGCAGGGAGAGGGGGAAGCCTCCAATTATTATTTTCAAGGCCGTAAACCAAACCCAGGTTAAAAATTATGGGGGGCTGACTGTCTTCCTCTTCTTGCTTCCTGTTCTAGACAGGATTCAGGTCTCAGTGATTTCAGCAGAGTCCAAATTAGCACCTGCAAGTGCCATGTGTGGAAAGCCACAGTCCTTGTGCACAAACCTCTTTGCCACCACTGCCACGAGAGTGGCTCCAGCAGCTCTCGCAGGGAGGATGGGTCAGCACATCCCTGGGGGAGCTGCTAGATTCCCTGTCTCTGGGTATCTCTGGATCAAGAGTGGGCACCTTTCTGGAGGAGGTGATTCAGGCCAGTGCTGTAGAGGAGATGAGTTAATGGGTGGTCTGACTTGGTAATTATACATGTTGATGAATCCATGAGATTACAGTGTTGTTGGAAGGGAGCTCAGCAGAATTCCTAAGCTTTTGTGACTGCCTCTCACCAGTTTCCCCTGCTCCAGCTGAGGAAAAACCATCTCACAGGGAGGTGATCCGTGGAACGGTGCTGAATCTTCAATCCAGAATTTTGTGTCCTAGTGAGGATGTCCCTGGCTTGGTCTGCAGTGGGAACTGCTGGGTTTGGGTCTTTGCTCCTGTATTTGCCATAATTCTCATGCAGGGGGTTTCTACCCCACTGCAGTCCCTCTTCTGCTCTCAGCAAGTCTCTGTGGAGCTCAGAGCCAGACCTTTGGCCAGAGGGTTTGGTACAGCTGAACACAAACCTCTTGTTCTTCACCTGACTAAATAATCCCGAGGTTGAGGTGGGATTCATCCCATTGGACACCTGCACTGGCGTAACTCACAGCTGAGGAATCACAGAATCATGGAATGGTTTGGGTTGGGAGGGGCCTTAAAGATCATCCCATTCCACCCCATGCTGTAGGGAGGGACACCTTCCACTGTCCCAGAGTGCTCCAAGCCCTGCCCAGCCTGGCTTTGGACACTGCCAGGGATGCACAGGCAGCATTACACTCCCGTGGCCAGTGGAGTCCAGCGGTAAACTGGACTTAACTCCGTGACTTAACTTCTAGTTGAAACTGCTGTCTTGACTAGGCCAAGTTGCTTGTCTCCTGATTGTGTCCAGTTCCTCCCACTGGACGCCTGGGACCTGTGGGATGGCTGGCTCAGCTCTGTGCTGTGGCCACCCACAGCAGCTGAGGGTCCCCATCAAGGCTCCCAGTCCTGGTGTAGATTCCCAGGGGTACCTGGGAATTACTGGAATAACAAAGCTACTCTCCACAGCCCAGCTAAAGCATTTACTAGTCCCAGGATAGGCGATAGAAAAGACACCATTGGCATGATAGAGACTACGTACCGTAAGGGAAAGATGAAATTGTAAGGAAAGCTAAGCTATAAACAGCAAAGATCAACCCTTGTGCCTTTTGCATCACGGTCTGGCAAGAAAGAGACCTTGGGCGTCTCACTGTACCTGAGACACCCAAGCAGGGCTGGAAGCCACTGCACAGGTCCTACAGAAAACCTGTGGCCCTTGGCAGCCAGGTTTGACCCCCAGGAGATGTCCCTGTGCACTCAGCCTGATCCTGGCATGTCCTGAGATATCTCACCAGCTTTGGGAGACTTCACCCGCCTTGTCCTGAGCTTCTGGTTCCCAAACATTATTAGTCACTGTTAGTAGGAAAAGGAGGTGTAAGAAGGAGTTCCTTGAGGGCACCCCCGATGTTTCTGGTGGATGCTTGGGTGCACCAGAGCAGAGAAATGTTCAACCAAGCCTCCAAACCCAGGGATGTGTCAATAGGTGTGTCCGTGCGTGGGTACACGCGAGAAGGGAAGGGAACAGAGAACATCTGATGGTGGTACCAGGGGTAAACACATCCTCCTGCTCGTGGCTTTGCTTCCACTGCCATTTTCAGCCCTGCAGTTGAGCAATCCTTTCCAAAGAAAGCATCCTCTCTGCCCTCCTGGTTGGTGGTAAATGGGGTGATGTCCTGTAGGTGAAGAGCTCAGAGACCTTTAAAGCCCTGGAGTCTTTGTGCTGTCAAACCTCCAGGTGTTCCTGCTTTGTGTAAAACAACTGAGCCCTTCTTATTGCTGCCAAACCCCCTTCTGTTCCTCTGAACCTCAGTGGCAATCTGTGCAACTGAGTTCCATTAATTAAATAGTTCAGCATTGTAATAAACCCCAGAGTTGTGCTCTAAGACAGTAGTTGTAGAGCCTCCACACCATTTAGGATGTTATTCCTCTATAATTCCTTTAAAACTATACTTTCTCTTGTCCAGGCAGTATGGGCAGTTGAAAATTCTTACATTATTTAATTTGAAGTAAAAAAAAAAAAAAAAAAAGTTGCTAAAATCTTGAGTGGTTTGTTCAGTTAAATATTTCTGACCAGTCGAAACATCTCCTTTAGATCCCTACTTTCCCACATTCTGGTGCATTTTCACTGGCACAGGTTGCCCGGAGAGGTGGTGGGTCCCATCCCTGCAAACTTCCATGGTCAGGCTGGATGGAGCTCTGAGCACCCTGATCTGGTTGGGGACATTCCTGATCATGACCAGGGGGTTGGAGTGGGTGACCTGTGAAATCCCCAGGCAAACCATTCATACAGAAGCCATTCCATGATTCTCTGATTGTGTATTTAGGGTCTGAGAGCATGGAAAGCTGAAAACCAGGGAGTGAGCAGCTCTTTGGTGGGACAGAGCTGCTTCTGCAGTGGCCCCTGTGAGATCCACGGATGGGTTTGCTTTGCCTCCCTTCCCACAGAATGGTTTTGTCACCGTTCAGATCTCCTGTGAAACCCAGTTATGAACATTGCATAATCCCCCAGATCCACCAAGTGCTTCAGTTCTGCACAGAAATCCAAGCTGGAAGGAATCCATCTGCTAAGCTGAGTGACCCTGAAGCTTTATTTTTTTTTATTATTATTATTATTATGCTGAGGAGGGCTCGTCTCTGGTTTCTAAAGTAAACACAGGAGGGATCTTGGCAGAGGAGCTTGCAGCAGAAAGCTGGGATTGCTTTCCCAAATTCTTGGCTGCTTCCCTTGCTGCATGTCAAAGCTGGTATCCTTGCCTAGCAGTGATCACCCCTCCACGAGCTGATCACCACCTGGCAGCCTGTCTGCAGCTCCCCAGCCACTCTCAGACAGAAATCATTAAGGCTGGGATGCTGCTCAGCTGTGCAGGTGCTGCTGCTGCCGCTGGAGAGATTCCCAAATCCTTCCACGGAGGCTCCGCGCCCCCAGCACTGAGGGGTCGTTGGCTCTTCACCCAAAATCTCATTCCATCCCCCAGGTCAGAGATTTGGGGTGGTTTATGCTGCTGCAAGGACAATTCCCGACTCACTTTCTTTCCTCAAAATCTTTCCCTTCTGCCTGCAGTGGGGATGGTTCAGCCTGGACGAGAGAAGGGTTCAGGGTGACCTGATTGTGGCCAGGACCTGAAGGGAGCTACAAGAAAGATGGAGATGAACTTTATAAGGGCTGGGCAAGGGGGAATGGCTGCACACTGAAAGAGATTAGGGCTGGGTTAGATATTAAGAAGGAATTCTTCCGGGTGAGGGTGGTGAGGCTCTGGCACAGGGATCTCAGAGCAGCTGTGGCTGCCCCTGGATCCCTGGCAGTGCCCAAGGCCAGGTTGGACAGGGCTTGGAGCACCCTGGGATGGTGGAAGGTGTCCCTGCCCATGGCAGGGGGCTGAAATAGATTTAAGGTCCTTTAGATTTAAGGTCCCTTCCAACCCAGGCCATTCTGTGTTTCTGTTTCACGGTTCTTCCTCCTTCCCCAGTTTCTTTGCCATTCACCAGCCTGACCCCATCCAGATGTTTTCCATCCAGGCCCTGCCTCACCAGCCAAGGAGTTTCCACCCTGGAGAGCAGTTCTCTTCCTCTCAGGGGCATCAGGGCACCACATCTGCCAAACCACTTGGAGAAGAAACTCTTTGAGCCCCAGCTCCTGGTGTGAGAGCAGCAGACCCCAGCAGGTTTAGGGAGAGGAGCCTGGAGGAGAAGGCTTGGTCCTTTCTCTGGTGCTGCACACGTGGTGCCATAGTGCTCTGGATGTGTTTTTGGAATTTGGACCAGGTCTGGAAGAACCTTTCATACAAATCACCTTTTTGTCACCCAACAGATTTGGAGAGTGGGTGGCCTCTTGCTTGAGAGTCATCGAATCATGGAATGGTTTGGGTTGGGAGGGACCTTAAAGCTCATCCCATTCCACCCCATTCCATGGGCAGGGACACTTCCACTATCCTAGGTGGCTCCAAGCCCCATCCAGCCTGTCCTTGGGCACTTCCAGGGATCCAGGGGCAGCCACAGCTTCTCTGGGAATTCCATCCCAGGGCCTCTCCACCCTCACAGGGAAGAATTCCTTCGAACACCGAAATGTATATAAATATGCATAGATATGGCTTCCTTTCTCCAAAACAGATTATAAACCTTGACTTTAGGTCGTTGTCACTGTTGAGGGGTCGCCAAATGGAGGGATTTTGCTTAGCAACCCAAGAAAATGAAGCTGGCTTATGGCTGAAACCTCCCTGCCTGCTCCCTTCACAGCAGAATGAATTTGGGGCTGAAGGAGATCCAGCCCATCCATTCCAGTAAACAGGAGCTATCTGCAGACAATGCTGAAAGTCAGTGCTGTAAAGCAAATTAAACCTTTCCCTTCTTTCTCTGCACCAGGTTTTATTGTGGTTGTTATTCTTTCTGTTGTGAGAGATGATCTCTGAGAGAGAATTTTTCTCTCTCTCAAGGTGTATACAAATGCCAGGACATCCACTGGCAT
This sequence comes from Calcarius lapponicus, assembly GCA_039654755.1. Lineage (NCBI taxonomy): Eukaryota > Metazoa > Chordata > Aves > Passeriformes > Fringillidae > Calcarius > Calcarius lapponicus. The sequence goes on along the minus strand of CM077464.1, from coordinate 12,689,227 downwards.
TTTTCCTGTACCTCTGAGCGACTCATCAGTCTGTACCTCTTTAATTTTACTGAGATCTAGCTGAAACATGTCAAGGAGCCATGAGGATTTTTTCCCATGCAAAGCAGTTTCTTTGCAAAAAAAAAAAAAAAAAAAATCCAGTTGTTCTGTTGCAGCAGAAATTGCACTTTCATTTGAGGGGAAAAAATCATTTCATAAGCAGTAAAAAAAGTTTGAGATTTGGCCTCATGGCAGTTTTGTTGCTGTTTTAGTGCTAAATAAGAGTTGTTTTCTCTTTGGGCTCTGGTGTTGTTCATGTCCTTCCTCCATGTGGATTTTTTATTGTCTAATACCAGGTCATCTTTTGCTGCAGCTCTTCCCACAGAGAGGGAAGGAGAGGATAAGGAGCTCTCTGCCTTCTGCTGCTTTCCACATTTTTCTAAAAGCCGGAACAAAGACCTGAAATGTATTTCCTGACCTCCTCTCATGTTCCTTCCCAGTATGGCAGGACCAGGATCCAGACAAATATTCCCATTATTTCCTCTGGGCCAGAAATGGTCCTCAGAGAAGGCGTAAGATGTGTTTTTGTCTGTTTGTGACTCTGGAACAGCTGATTCCCTCTTGATCAGTCCTTGAGTTGTTCAGAGGCTCTGAATGAGAGGAGAATTGTGACATTTCAGGCCAAAGGAGGAGCAGGTTCCATGATGAATGAGTGATATGAAAGGAAGCACAACCATAATTTATTGCCAAGTACTTAGAAGGTATTTTGATGGATAGTGCAAGTAGATGAAAAGCCCTTTTGGGTTTGGGATTTTTTTTTTTTCAGTTCATTAGTTCAAAGTGAAGCAACTTTTTCATGGCAGCAAAATCAGGCGTGTGATCAGAAATCCTTTTTTTTTCCAAAAAAATCAAAACATTTCATTTAGCTTTGAGGTTCTGAGTATTTTAAGATAAACATAAAAGATTTTTACACAAAATACAATTGCTTGCAAATCCACCCTCTACAAAACAGTTATTTTTACACTGGTCAGAAAAATTAAGCTTATTGTCAGTGCTTGGCAAATATGCCAAACTCAGAAGATGCCAGGGTGGATTTTTTTGTAATGTAAAAAAACTGTGCCCACTCCTAGGTGGCAGTTTCAATAGAGTTGATAAAGTAATGTAGGAGTTTGCGCTTCCTCAGATGTTCCAGATTTGGACCCAGTGACAATGAGAAATGGCAAAATTCCCGATGAAACTGGAGCTGTGCTGTGGGTCTGCAAAGGAAACAATCCCTGATGTTGCCCAATCCAAACTTCTAATTTGGTATCGATAATTACATTAAAAAAAAAAAGCACCTAACAATGTGACAAGTTCCTTATTGACTGTCTGGGTGCAGTAAAAGTCCTTAAACACATGCTCAGTTTTAAATATGTGCTCAAGCCCCTGTGTTAACACGAGGCACTGGCTGAAGTGCTTCTCTAAATCTCCTGCATTTTTCTTAGGAGTATTTTATGACCAGAACAAAAAGTAGTTGTAGGATTCATTAGAGGGAAAAGAAAAAAAAAAAAAAGAAAAAATAAAAAAAAAAAAAGAGAGTGCAAAAGGAAGGAAAAACAAAGAGGAGGAAACTTTATGGCTCCGTAAACAGCTGTAAGCAATGTCTCTGGTCGGGTCAGACCGGTCTGAGTTGACAAGGCAGTGTCTCCAATTATATAGCATGCTGTAGCCTGTAAAAATGAAATCAATTTGTTATTTTTCTGGGAGAACATTATAGCGTGAGTTCACACATTTGGTGAGCCTGATGAGTCAGTGAAAGCCAGAGGAGGAACTCGCAGCCCTGTGTGTGTGTGTGAGGGTCTCTGTGTGCTCACCCAATGCATATTCACAGCACCTTCTCCAAGGAAAGGGTGAGAAATGTGAGCGATTTGCTTGATCAGAGCAGTGGACAGTGAAAATCCTGCTGTTCTTACCCAACACCTCAAAATGACAGCGCTCTCCATCCGCGGTTCTCATTTCAAAATTGGCTTCACTGGCGGAGGAGTTTCAGGATAAAATTCCCCCAAGCACTTAAGCACTTAAGCAATTTAGAAGTCCAAATCCAATCTTTGCAGGGATCTGAGGTCTTTGAGCCCAGTCCTCCAAGGTATTTAGCACTGACATAGCCCAGGCCAGACCTCAGCGCAGGGGGATGAGCCTTAATGAGAGGTTTGAAACCACAAGATGTACTTTATATTGCTGAGCATTTAAAAAAGGTTCAAGTTGGGATGCTTTAGGGGTGGGGAGGGGGGGAACTGGGAGCATTAGGACTAGCCACAGTCCTAATTATTATTGAAATTCAGAGTAGGAGTCTAAGTATCTTTGCATTGTGTAGGCATTTTTCATTGCCTAATATGTTGCTTTATCCCTTCCCTCCATTCCCCTAATTTAGCACACCTGACCCAGAAAATTAGAGCTATTTTCACCTAAAACTTCATTCCAGTGCCCAAGTTATATAAGCATTGTGCTGGGGAGAAGGAGGCAGGTTCTTTTCCAGGCCAGCCAGTGGTTGCCTCACAAACACACATTCTTTCCATTTGTCATGAAACCCTGAGAGGGGTTAGGCTGGGAGAAGTCAGAAGTAAGGCAGCAAAGGTGTTTACATGAAACTTTAAATTACTCCCCTTTCATTTGCGAGTAACTGTTGTTCCTCGTCCCAGGTGAATTTATCCATCAGCAATATCATTAGATGAGTTCATTATAACCACGAGATTTACAGCGCTCATAAACTGCAGTGTAGGTGGCAGATTAAAATGTTAAGGCTTATACATCTCTAAAACCCTGCGCTGCCATCCTGGCACATTTTAGGAGGTAAATGGAGCTGCATGGAGGCAGATCTCAAGTGGGGAAGACCTCCAGGGAGCAGCCCCAGATGTAGGATGGGGAATGGAAGCAACACCAGGGTCACTGGGACCTGGACCCAGGCTTGAAAACGTGGTTGGAGGGGCCATTATTCTGCTGCCTGGGTTGTTTTTCAGATGACATGTGTAGCAAAGGAGTTAATTGCCTTGGGTAATTAAAGAGTTCCAAAGACTTTTTTCCAAGGAACTGGGTTGTTAATACTTGTATTCTCTCTCCTCCTCTGTTCTGTAGATCCTAAGGGAAGACAAAGTCAGAGCAACATCTCTTGCACTCCGAGTGGAAGGTGCTGAGTGTTGTGGTGTGCCTTAGTTCCTGTGGGAATTCGCTGTCCCGGCCAAACCTCAGCTCAGGGAATTTTGCTTTCTTAGCACCCACTTGAAGCTGCCACTGAGCTTATTATTTTTCAAATCCAGCCTCAAACCACTCTAAACAATCTGTTAGAGATAGCAAAGACCTTCCTTGGCCTCCTCTTCCAGCTCTCCAAGGATTTCTGAGGTTCTGCCAAAAAAAAAAAAAAAAAAGGGTGAAATTCCCAATTCCTACTTTCAGCTTGGGGAAAAAAAAAAAAAAAACCAACCCAAAAGGTGTCCAGTTTATGCTCCTCATTTTTGCACAGCCAGTGCTGCCTGCTGGGCATCTCCAGTGATTCAGCCCTCCTATCTGAGGCATCTCTCCCAGGATGGGCCGAGTTGCCCTCTGGAGATGCTGATCTTGCTCCATGGGCTCGGGTAGACAGCGAGCTTGGCCGAGACTCCAGGCTCTGAGATGGTCACGGCGGGGTGAGGTGAGTCCCACGCTCGGAGATGCTCTGAGGAAAGGCGCAGCAGGAACCCGGGGCTGCTGCATCATCGCCGTCAGCGCCGCGGGTATCCGCGCGGGGCAGGGGTGAGGGAATCGCTGCGGGAGAAAAGGCACCTCCAAAGCTCTGTGTGTGTGCAGGGCTGCACTCAGCCGCACAATTCGGGGTTAGAGGAGAGAAAAAAAAGGATTTAAATATAGCCCTTGTGCTGTTCTTGGAGGTGAATGAAGAATTATCCAGCAAGAGCAGTTAACCCCAGTAGGTCGCAGCCTTTTGCTTTTCCAGGCTGGAGGAAAAAAAAAATCTGGAAGGACAGAATTTGTGCTGTGTAACAGGCTTAGATTTCTTTTTGTGAACCCCTTTGAAATGTCTTAGTCTTGATAGCGAGATGCCCAGAGCCAAATGTTGAAGGCCCCACTGCAATCAACATTGCAGAGAGTCACAATTTCTGAATTAAAGTATGACACTTCTGTAATTAGACTGCTTAGGACTAAGCTTGATTGTTACTGGCCCATGCAAAACAAAAAACAACCCCTAAACTGAAAAAAAATATCTTTCATCAGAATCAGTTACTTGATTCATGTCTTCTAGAACCAAACCTATCATTTTGCTGATCTGTGTTAAGGCGGTTTCCAACTTTTCAACTAAAACAACAATTAAAATTGTTTCTGTTGTCCACATTTTGTAGTTGCTTGGGTTTGGGATAGTTTAAATCTCAGAGAATAAAACCATTTTGATGCATGAGGGACAATTTCCTTTTCTATTTAAAATAATGGGGTGTGACAAGTTCCACTTCTTTTCATTCTAAAATTTCTCTTAGGTTTTGTTTTCATAGTAAACAGGGAAAAAAATCACAGCATATGCTGGAATATTGCTATTTCTGTGAAAAATAAGGCCATTCAGTGAGTGCAGAATTAGAAGTTTTCCTGCCTGTCCACTGGCCTGGCCTCTGGGCTGGTGGTTCAAACCATAGAATCATAAAACCATAGAATCATAAAACCATAGAATGACTGGAGTTGGAGAGACCTTAAAGATCATTCCATTCTGCTCCTGCCATGGGCAGGGACACTTCCACTATCCTAGATGGTTCCAAGCCCCATCCAGCCTGGCCTTGGACACTTCCAGGGATCCAGGGGCAGCCACAGCTGCTCTGGGCACCCTGTGCCAGGGCCTCAGCACCCTCATAGGGAAGAATTCCTTCCCAATATCCCATCTATCCCTCCCCTCTGGCTGTTTGAAGCCATTCCCCCTCGTCCTGCCACTCCAGGCTCATAAATTTTCTCTCTCCATCCTTGTTTGGGTCTCTTCAGGTCCAGGAAGGCCACAGTGAGGACACCCTGAAAGCCTTCTCTTTTCCAAGCTGAACAAATACAATTCTCTCAGCCTTTCCTTGTAGGAACCACGCCCCATCCCTCAAATCAACTTTGCAGATACTCTCTGGGCTCACTCCAGCAGGCCCATGTCCTCCCCACGTGTCTACCCAAGAGTCTCGTGAATATTTGTGTGCCCAGAGTGGAAAAGACACAGAAAAAAATTCCATCTCCTGTTTCCTGGTCTCGACCTCTGGGATATCCTTCCCAGCTTCCAGTTGTCCATGTTAGATGGACACCACACTCCATCTGTCTTGTGGCAGTCCTGTGTGCTGAGGGATTTTGGGAATTGCATCCAGATCCTTCCCCAGGAGCCTCTTGACATTCGGTGCCATTAACCATGCATGGCAGCCCCCATTTTTGGAACCTTCACAGCCTTCCAGCTGCTCATTTCTCAAAAAAAAAAAAAAAAAAAAAAGTGGTTTTAGGCAGCCTCAGATGCATGGATTTTATGCTGATCAACTTGAAGGGTTATGGTGAGAGATGAGAGAGGGTCTGTTTGGGATGTTGTAGGATGGGATGGGGCTGCCCACTCCTCACCTGCTTCCCTGTGAGCCCCTTTGGTGCCAGGAGATGTGAGACAGCCCTGGAGGGCTTTTCCTCACAGCTTTTCACAACCTATGGACACTTCTCCAGCCCATCTGCTCGATTTCAGTATTTTAGGATCATAATAGCACAGATGTATTGTGAAAATGCATCTTTTTAGGGAAACCGCTTTTCACAAATTGTCCCCTCTTTCATCCCATGGCTGAGATTCTTCTAAGGGATGTGGCACTTCAGAGTGGCAGCCAAAATGAGTTAGAAAGGAACAGGGGCTGAGCTGAACCTCTGGAAAGCTGGATGGATTATAGGAAAGGATGTGGAGGAGGCATCTTGCTGTTAGGGGGTTCTGTGCAAAGGGAGAAGCACTGAAGGCATCAACAAGAGACCATAAATCCTCTCTGTATGAGCAGATGGACATCCTTTGATTTGACTTCTTCACCAGGACTAGCTGGACAAGAGGAGCAAAGTCACTCCTGGTGCTCAGTTTGTAATATTTGGTGGGATTTAAGTGCCCTCAGGGTCTTCCCTGGGGTCATTGGGTGAGTTGCAGCCTTGCTGCTCAGCATTAATAAATGAAGTTATTTTCCCTGTGTTGGGGACCTGGAAGGACATCCCTGGAGGAAGCTCTCAAAAAACCTCTTGAGGATAAATAGCAAAACAAAGCTGAGGAATGAGAGAATTCAGGGAGAAGCAAGCAGCTGTAGGAGCCTCCGCATGCTGCTCCTGATGTGTCAAGGACTTTTGACACGCTGAGGAGGTGGTGACCTTGAAAAGTCAGCAGAGTGGTGCTGTACAGTGAGGTCATCCAGACCTGAAACCTTCTCTTTTTCTGAAAAAAACCACCTCTGAACAGGTATTTCCTGCATATTTCTCCCTCCTAACCTGGCTGGGGTGTCCATTCCAAGAGGGAGGGTACATGTAATTTATTAAGAAGGTGGCCAGGTACTTATTTACAACGGCTCTGCTGAAGGAGCAGATAGATTGAGATAAGGGAAATGAAGAGCTCTCGAGGTGTGTTGGCAAAGAAAAATGCTCACTGGAGGTTGAATTAAACACTTCAGGGCATGCAAGGCTTAGAGATAAGCTAAGAACTTTGGCTGTGGACATACAGAGCGGTGTTTTCATGGCTCCTCCTGTGCTAATGGGAAGAAAAGCCTGGTTGGTTTGAAAGGAGCAACTCTTTGACCCTTTCCCTTGGTTCAGACTTGAGCAGAGCCTGTTCTGGGCACGAGTGTGTTTGTAAAATGGAGAGCTTCAGGAATTTTGCATGGAAAAGGAGAGGTTGGGGTCAGTGCATCCAGGAAGTGCTGGTGCTCAGGGAATTTGAAGGTTAAACCACAGTAGATGACCCTCGGCCCGTTTCTCCACACCTCATTTTCAAAATTGCCCACATGAAGGAGATTGTTTAGGAGGAGAGCTCAGGAGAGTGGAAAAATGCAAATGCCAGGTTTGATCATTGGAAACAGTGAGAGAAAAAAAAATGAATGATGGGAGCTACGAGAGAGTTGAGCAACACTGAAGTGAGATTCTGATCTTTACAGGCTTTCCCAATCTTTTCTAAAGCTTTGGTTGTTGGGTTGTTGTTGGGTTTTTTTCTGGGCGGAGGAGAAGGCTGGAAGGTTCATGAGGTTCCCACCTGATGATCAATAATAATGACAGGGAGCTGAAAGAACTGGGTTTCTCCTAAAGATAAATTGACTTTAGAGAGGGAGAAAGTGTTTACAGCTGGAAGCAAAGTAGAAACCAAAAGAGGGTGCTCAGGGAGATGTTATCACACTCCAGGAGCATCGAGTGAGCCAGGAGCAGGAGGAGGACGAGGAGGAGGAGGAGGAGGAGGAGGAAGGTGCTCAGCTCTGCTCAGCAGCCGAGCCACTGCTCATGGGGAGATGTTTTGGGATTCTACCCTGCACCTCCAGCTGAGAGTCAAGTGACTCCACAGAGCCCCATGAAACACCAAATTTGCGTTGCACCGTCTCGGGGCCTGATGACACCTTGAGAACAAGGCTCTTGCTGGAGATTGTCTTTTGCAGATTAAACTCTCCAGACCATAACACAGATCAAAGTCAGGTGTGACTGTTTCCCTGCTGTACCGAGCAGGGAGCAGTGTGGAAAAGCAATTAGAGGTATTTCTATATGTTTTTTGGGGTTTTTATTTTAATCTTAGATAATCTTCCCAGCAACGGAAATGAATAGTTGAGGGCACCAACCTATAAAATACTCCTCTTCCTATGACTGGTATTTTCATTTTACCACTGTAGTAACCACCAAAAAAAAACCAACCCAGAGACAGGCTTGAGTTTGGCTGTTCGTATGATTAAAGTTGATGAGGTTGGAATCCTAAACTTCATCAGGGTCCTACTGATATAGCTCAAAAAAATCCTTCTGGCTTCAAAACCTGCAACAGGTTGATGGTAACTCAGTGGATGCTTTATTATCAGTTTTGGGAACTTGTTAAAGGACTTTGGGAAGCTTTGGGGATTATGTTGGTGGCTGCAGTTGATGTGGAAAGAAGCTCTACAGATGTTCCCACAAAGTTAACCTCAGACACCAGGAAACATCCACGTTTTGGACTCTCTGTAGTCAATGGCTGGAGGATGAGTAGGAACAACTAAACTAATGTTTTTCCCTGGAGACTTCAGTGAAGGCAGCTCTCCAGATGGTTTACAGAGATAGGACCACTTGGCTCCCAGTCCTAAAGCTGGGACTACCTCCTAAGTCCCAGTTTTGTGGGAGTTCAAAGGATTAAAATTTGGGTATGTGGCACCCTAAAACACAACAAGGTGACAGAGGCAACTCAACAAGTCCTCTGAAGCTCAAACAATGTTTTAGAAGGTGCCTTTAGTCCAGAAATTTTGGTCCAGCACTTTGTAGAATATTTAACAGTGAAACAAAAACCTACACTTGGCATGGGCTCCATTTCACTGATGGCTTTCTGCCAACTGTGCACCATGAATTAATCTAAGCTCAGAAAACCCCATATCTAGCCACTGAGATAAGGAAAATGAATTTAATGGGTCCTTCCCTCAGTTTTCTCCTGTGGGTTCCTGCAGGTGCCTGCAGGAGCTCATCCCCTTCCTCCAGCTGAGGTTTCTGCCTGGCCTTGAACCCAGGGCTGAACTTCCCTGGGTGGGAGAGTTTCAAGGAGCTGATCCCTCCTGGTTGTCAGGGATCGAGGTGTGATTCACCTGGCGACTCCCAGGGTGCAGACATGCCCCAGCCACGCAGGGGGGTTTGAGTCTGGCCAGCACAGCCAGTGGGGGCAAGGCCATGATTCACCCCAGCCCCAAGCGCACACCCCAGCTGGGCAGGGGCATGGAAATGCCTGCTGCTCCCTGATTGCAAAAGCAGCCTGGGGTCAGCTGGAGACGCCCCAGGAAGCGTTGGAGGGTGGGTGACAGGGACACAATTTTGAGCTCCTTCCCCCTTTTAATGCAGTGGAAAAAAGGGGCACCTCTGGAGGGCAGCTCGTGCTGTTTGTCTCAGCCTCCCTCCCTGGGGTAGGATGGATTGTCCTCTAATGCTGAGATTAATCATCTCCCAGAAGCCCAGCAGAGGTGGGAAGAGGCATCTAAGTTCAGGAAATCAGCTGGAAATCCTTTGGTTTTCCACACACCTTGTCCATCCGAAGTTCATTTAGTGGAGGGCGCGTTCCTGGCTGAGCTAATCATCCTGGTTCTAAACTCCTGGCTGGAGCCATTTGAGATCCAGAAATGGATGTCCTTATTTGCCTGGAAAGGATGGATTTATAAGGGTTAATCTGCAGCTAGCAAAGCCCTTGAGATGTGGCTCCTGACCATGTGAATGTCACCTTCTTCTCAATTCTGTCCCCTCTAGACCAGGTCCCCTCCAGGAGAGGATTTAATTGGCTGCAAGGATTCTTCTCTTTAAAACAAAGCAATTTTAGAATAATTTTTATCCTAGCCTAGAGAACTGCTAAAGTCAAAAATAATTTTCTTCTGGACTTTGGCAACGATGGAATTCTTGTGTTATTTTTTAAGTCAGAGCAAAAGAGAGTGAAGGCTTTAATTCCCTGACAGCCCTGTTGATAATTTAAACACACCAGGCTGTTCCCAAATGAAAACCACACAGCAAAAAAATGAATGTAAACAGAAATACACACTGCCCAGGCAGGTTCCTCTTTGTCATTAATTCAGGGCAGAAAAGACAATCAAGAGATTTAATTAGAAGAAAAGGAAATTATACTCTAAAAATCCCTTCAGTTTTAGTAATCAAGGTTATTATTAGAAGCACCAGTAAAAAACACTTTAAAAATCTATCTAATTAGCTGCATATCTGCTGATCTCCCTGCAGAGCTGACTTGTTTGTCTCCAAGGCTTCACCAACATAAAGGTTCATGGACACTCCTTTCAAGGCTTCCACTGGGCTGAGCACAGAGTTTGCACTCAAGTTTAATTGGGATTGGGTTTTGGTTGTTGGTTTGGTTTGGCTTTAATTTCACTCCCCTCACTTTAACCGAAGCCCCACAAGAATGATGCTGTTCCCCCTCCCAAATTCTTGGTGCTGCCTTTCCAAAGACTCAGAGCTTGATGGTTTCAGCTGCTGGAGTTATTCCTTTGGGTGGCTCCAAAAGTGCTTTTGACTCAGCCGCCAAAATTTCCTATAAAACATCTTGTGGAGGTGTGCTTGTGTCTCAAAGAAAGAAATGCATGTTTGACCCCCTGGATGGAAAGGGAAAAGGGAAAAGGGGGAAATGGGGGAAAGGGAAAAGAAGGGGAAAGGGGGAAAAAGGGAAAAGGGAAGAGGGAAAAAAGGAAAAAAAGGGAAAAGGGGAAAAAAAGGGGAAAAGGAAAAAAAGGGGGAAGGGGGAAGGGGAAGGAAAAAGGAAAGGAAAGAGGAAGGGAAGGGAAGGGAAGGGAAAGGAAAGGAAAGGAAAGGAAAGGAAAGGAAGAAAGGTAAAGGAAAGGGAAAGGAAAGGAAAGGAAAAAAGGAAAGGAAAGGAAAGGAAAGGAAAGGAAAGGAAAGGAAAGGAAGAGGAAAGGAAAGGAAAGGAAAGGAGGAAGGAAAGGAAAGGAAAGGAAAGGAGGAAGGAAAGAAGGAAGAAAGGAAATATTTTTACATCACAATGATGAATAAAGGCTTTGGGAGGATAAATAATAAAATAAATAAAAATGGGAAGGAAGATATTAAAAGTTTTTTTGCCTTGCTGGCTTGTAGGGAACTTCAGGAGATGTTCTGGTGATGGGATAACAATGAAAATTGTATCTTCTGGTGAGGAGGAATGCCGAGGAACTAGAGACATTGATTTCCTGTCCCCATTCTTCTGAACCAAGCACAAAGGTGAAACCCCAGCCTCACAGATCTCTTCTTCCTGTTTTTTCTTGCCCAGGTCCCCTGGCCATTGGTCACCAGTACTCCTCCCTGGGGACCCAGCCCATCCTGTGTGGGAGCATCCCGGGGCTGGTGCCCAAGCAGCTGCGCTTCTGCCGCAACTACGTGGAGATCATGCCCAGCGTGGCAGAGGGGGTGAAGATTGGCATCCAGGAATGCCAGCACCAGTTCCGAGGGAGGAGGGTGGAACTGCACCACTGTCAACGACAGCTTGGCCATCTTTGGGCCCGTGCTGGATAAAGGTGAGTGAGGAGCTGGGACGGTGCTCACAGGGGTCCGAGGATGAGGGAAGAGATGAGGATCTGACTCCATGGTTCAGAAGGCTGATTTATTATTTTATGATATATATTACATTACAACTATACTAAAAGAATACACGAAAAGGTTTCATCAGAAGGCTGGCTAAGAATAGAATAGAATGGGATGATAACAAAGGCTTCTGTCTCTGACAGAGAGTCCGAGCCAGCTGACTGTGATTGGCCATTAATTAAAAACAACTCTATGAGACCAATCACAGATTCACCTGTTGCATTCCACAGCAGCAGATATCATTGTTTACATTTTGTTCCTGAGGCCTCTCAGCTTCTCAGGAGGAAAAATCCTAAGGAAAGGATTTTTCATAAAAGTTGTCTGTGACATGGAGCTACGGGTTTGGGGAGATCTGTGGTGGAATTGGCAGCAGAGGTCTTGAGAAAGCTCCTGTGAGCTCATTCCCTTCTGAAAAAATCATTTGAAATGTCCTGCAAGAGACTGGGCTTGAGCTGGATAAAGGAATGGGGTTATCTCAGTTGCAGCTGGGAGCAGGAGGTTGGACTGGAGACCTCCCTGAGTCCCTTTGAGCATGAGTTATCCCATGATCCCGCACCCTGGGAATGAGCACAGAGGAGTTTGCAGTGCTCAAGCTCAACCTGCCTCCTTTTCTGACCCCGTGCTGTGATTTCAGCTCTTTACATGATGGCAGAGGGGAAATGATGGGCTGTTGGGGATGGTTCCTAGAGATTGGATTTATCAGGTAACAGCAGTTTTTATACTGTTATGAAATACAATGAAGATCAAAGGCCTGGGGAAAATCACCATCAATTAATGTTTCGGCTTTCCTTGATTGTGAACACAGTGAATTAGGACAGGGTGTAAATTCAGGCAACTGTTTTCTGTACCCCTTGATAAAAGTGGGAACTCTTAGAACTATTTTTGCCCTAGGTTGTTGAATCTTGTGAGATTTAAGCCCTAAGCTAAGCTTGAGTACCTGGTCTTTTCCCTTACAAGTTGGTAGGAGCCTGTGAGAACTCCTTTATCCCTCTTTGAACTTGTTGGGTGTCTTTTAAAACCCAGCCTGGTCCTGCTGGTCTCACTAAGTCTGGGGTAAGTTTTGTCTTTTCCTTTAGCACAAAAGGGCCCTTCCTTCCTTTCCTTCCTTTCCTTCCTTTCCTTCCTTTCCTTCCTTTCCTTCCTTTCCTTCCTTTCCTTCCTTTCCTTCCTTTCCTTCCTTTCCTTCCTTTCCTTCCTTTCCTTCCTTTCCTTCCTTTCCTTCCTTTCCTTCCTTTCCTTCCTTCCTTTCCTTCCTTCCCTCCCTCCTTCTCTCATATAAAAGAGGAAGGAGCATTTGGAATATTTTCAGGGAACCTGGTGTATGTAATTGATCCATACCCACCTTGGAGTGTGTTCTGCAGTGCTTCCCACCCGTTCTTTTTTAGTTTTTTCCCCCAAACCAGAACAGATTTGGGCATTTCCTTCCCCCAGCCCAGGTTGCTCCAAACTGGCCCTTGAGGACTTCCAGGGATGGGGGATGCATGACCTCTCTGGGCAATGTTCTCCCCAGACACTCTGGGATTTTACACCCCACATTTTCCTCATGGACAAACTGCTCCTCACCTCCCTGCTGACCAGAGGGACCCCAACCCCACCATCTCCCAAATTCCCAAATATTTGACACCGAGGGTCTGTCCCTGCCCCACGCTGGAGGAGGCTCTCTGTAGCCAGGCTCGGGGAGGGAGAGGAGACTGGGACGATTTCATAACTGAAGAATGTTGTTCCTTGAGGGAGAATCAAACCACCCTTCAGTTTTGCTTCACCTACAGCAGGAGAAGGGGGGGGGAGAGGAAAAAAAAAAACGGCTCAGTCGCATTCTTGTGCAGCAGATCCCCCAGGGTAGGAACATACTTGAGCTCCTACCCTGAAAGAGAGAAGGGGAAAAGGAGAGAGAGAAAGCAAGGAAGCAAAAATCTGTTTTGCAGCTTGGATTTTAAGGCACCCAGGATCTGAGTGCAGCTCTGGTGTGGGTCAGTGGGGGACCCCATCCTCCCTCAGCAGCTCCTAAAGTGTCTCCCCTTTGCCTCACAGACTATCTGCACTCCTTTCGCTGAAAAGGGTCGATTTTAATGCCTCCAGGAAATCCTTTCCAGGCCCAAATCTCACTGTCTGGGCTGCCCTTGCTGCTGTGGGAGCTCATTGCTCATTCAGGACTGGGCTTGAGCTGCGATTCAGCAGTGCCAAACTGTCACCAGACTCTGGTCCTGTTAAGAGCCATGTTCTGATATCTCCTCTAAAACCAGACTCTTTTTTCCCCATCTGCCTTTTTATGGAAAAAGATCCCACGTGTCTTAGCTAAGTCTGTATCTATGTATAATTTTCTTTTAGCCAGGCCTAATCTCCAGAGGTCCCTTCCAACCCTAACAGTTCTGGGATTTTGGAGTGAATCACACATTAAACAGGAATGGGCACTGATGAGCTCAGCTACCAGGGAATGGTGATGTCCAGGGGATCCTGACCCTGCTGCTGTTGAAGGCAACACTTGACCCTAAATCCCTCTTGCTCTTTGTGTGTCACCCCAGGGCAGAGGAAGAGCAGAAATCCCTCATCCCACCCTATTTATTCAATTATCCAGAGATGTGGATTTTCTATCCCTGGGAGTGTCCAAGGCCAGGTCAGATGGGCTTGGAGCAACCTGGGAAGGTGAAGGTGTCCCTGCCTGGGGAATGTGTCCCTGCCCATTGGCAGGGGTGTAATGAGATGAGCTTTAGGGTCAGGGCTGTGGGATGGGGTTTTTCTCCTCCTCTGTGGTCTTGGGAGTGTATGGGCAGGAGTGCAGCTTCATGGAGAAACATTCAGACAGGTGCCACTGTTGGGTCTCGCTTGCAAACCCCCAGGAAATGGGAGGTTTGGTCAGTTTGGACTACTTGGAATGCAAAGAACAGGATTTCTGTATGGGGAAAGAATTGAGTCTGATCTCTTTCTCTCTACCTGAATTTAATCTGCTTATCATTTCAAATATAAAGACACTACAACTCATTTCTTGTCTCCCAGAAGCTCAAAGCTCAACTGCTGGACAGTAGAAAGAACCTCCCACTTGAGTTTTTGCAACAGTAATATCAAAAGGAAAAATACTGTCATATCAAAAGGAAAAACACTGTAATATTGAAAGGAAAAACACTGCTATATATTTGTTTCTCCACCTGTAATTTATGAAGTGGAGAAAAACATGGCAATGGCCACATGACCTGAAGTGACCACCTGAGCCACAGCTCATGCTCAGCCACTTGCCTGAGAGGCCTGGCAGTTTTTAATGCAGTTATTGCATCTTTCAGTTCACCAAGGAGAAGGGGAGATTTTTTGAGTTGCCTCTAGAAAGAGGCAGAACAAAACTTTGTGGGATGTAGGAGAAGGACACCCCATCACTGACAGCAGAAAGTGAGCAGTGCAACCTGGCAGGCGTTTTCCATCTCCAGCTGAAGTGCCATGCATTGGGAATTGTGCCTTTTGCCTTTATTTTAGCTTTTGTGGCCTGAAGAGGCTGT
>CM077464.1:12505257-12674413 GCA_039654755.1 Calcarius lapponicus | reverse complement strand
AAAAAAAAAAAAAGAAAGAGGAAGAAAGGGAAAAAAGGGGAAGATAAAAAGAAGAAAGGAAAGGAAAATAAAGAGAAGGGAAAAAAGATTGAAATGAAAGAAACGAAAAAAAGGGAAATAAAAGAAGGAAAAGGAAAGAAAAAAGGAGAAAGGAAAAAAAAAAGAAAAAAGAAGAGAAAAAGAAAGAAAAAAAGTTGAAACAAGGGAAGAAGTACAAACAAGGAAGAAAGAATAAGGATAGAGAGAGATGAGCTGGGATGGTGTTTCACAGGGGTCCAAGGATGAGGGAAGAGACGAGGATCTGACTCCATGTTTCAGAAGGCTGATTTATTATTTTATGATATATATTACATTAAAACTATACTAAAAGAATACACGAAAAGGTTTCATCAGAAGGCTGGCTAAGAATAGAAATAGAATGGGATGATAACAAAGGCTCTGTCTCGGACAGAGAGTCTGAGCCAGCTGACTGTGATTGGCCATTAATTAGAAACAACTCTATGAGACCAATCACAGATCCACCTGTTGCATTCCACAGCAGCAGATAACCATTGTTTACATTTTGTTCCTGAGGCCTCTCAGCTTCTCAGGAGGAAAAATCCTTTCCTTTGGATTTTTCATAAAAGTTGTCTGTGACATGGAGCTACGGGTTTGGGGAGATCTGTGGTGGAATTGGCAGCAGAGGTCTTGAGAAAGCTCCTGTGAGCTCATTCCCTTCTGAACAAATCATTTGAAATGTCCTGCAAGAGACTGGGCTTGAGCTGGATAAAGGAGTGGGGTTATCTCAGTGGCAGCTGGGAGCAGGAGGTTGGACTGGAGACCTCCCTGAGTCCCTTTGAGCATGAGTTATCCCATGATCCTGTACCCTGGGAATGAGCACAGAGGAGTTTGCAGTGCTCAAGCTCGACCTACCTCCTTTTCTGACCCCGTGCTGTGATTTCAGCTCTTTACATGATGGCAGAGGGGAAATGATGGGCTGTTGAGGATGGTTCCTAGAGACTGGATTTATCAGATAACAGCAGTTTTTATACTGTTATGGAATACAATGAAGATCAAAGGCCTGGGGAAATCACCATCAATTAATGTTTCGGCTTTCCTTGATTGTGAACACAGTGAATTAGGACAGGGTGTAAATTCAGGCAAGTGTTTCTGTACCCCTTGATAAAAGTGGGAACTCTTAGAACTATTTTGCCCTAGGTTGTTGAATCTTGTGAGATTTAAGCCCTAAGCTAAGCTTGAGTACCTGGTCTTTTCCCTTATAAGTTGGTAGGAGCCTGTGAGAACTCCTTTATCCCTCTTTGAACTTGTTGGGTGTCTTTTAAAACCCAGCCTGGTCCTGCTGGTCTCACTAAGTCTGGGGTAAGTTTTGTCTTTTCCTTTAGCACAAAAGGGCCCTTCCTTCCTTTCCTTCCTTTCCTTCCTTTCCCTCCTTTCCTTCCTTCCTTTCCTTCCTTCCCTCCCTCCTTCTCTCATATAAAAGAGGAAGGAGCATTTGGAATATTTTTAGGGAACCTGGTGTATGTAATTGATCCATACCCACCTTGGAGTGTGTTCTGCAATGCTTCCCACCCATTCTTTTTTAGTTTTTCCCCCAAACCAGAACAGATTTGGGCATTTTCTTCCCCCAGCCCAGGTTGCTCCAATCCGGCCTTGAGGACTTCCAGGGATGGGGGATCCACAACCTCTCTGGGCAGTGCTCTCCCAGACACTCTGGGATTTTACACCCCACATTTTCCTCGTGGACAAACTGCTCCTCACCTCCCTGCTGACCAGAGGGACCCCAACCCCACCATCTCCCAAATTCCCAAATATTTGACACCGAGGGTCTGTCCCTGCCCCACGCTGGAGGAGGCTCTCTGTAGCCAGGCTCGGGGAGGGAGAGGAGACTGGGACGATTTCATAACTGAAGAATGTTGTTCCTTGAGGGAGAATCAAACCACCCTTCAGTTTTGCTTCACCTACAGCAGGAGAAGGGGGGGGAGAGGAAAAAAAAAAACGGCTCAGTCGCATTCTTGTGCAGGCAGATCCCCCAGGGTAGGAACATACTTGAGCTCCTACCCTGAAAGAGAGAAGGGGAAAAGGAGAGAGAGAAAGCAAGGAAGCAAAAATCTGTTTTGCAGCTTGGATTTTAAGGCACCCAGGATCTGAATGCAGCTCTGGTGTGGGTCAGTGGGGACCCCATCCTCCCTCAGCAGCTCCTAAAGTGTCTCCCCTTTGCCTCACAGACTATCTGCACTCCTTTCGCTGAAAAGGATCGATTTTAATGCCTCCAGGAAATCCTTTCCAGGCCCAAATCTCACTGTCTGGGCTGCCCTTGCTGCTGTGGGAGCTCATTGCTCATTCAGGACTGGGCTTGAGCTGCGATTCAGCAGTGCCAAACTGTCACCAGACTCTGGTCCTGTTAAGAGCCATGTTCTGATATCTCCTCTAAAACCAGACTCTTTTTCCCCATCTGCCTTTTTATGGAAAAAGATCCCACGTGTCTTAGCTAAGTCTGTATCTATGTATAATTTTCTTTTAGCCAGGCCTAATCTCCGGAGGTCCCTTCCAACCCTAACAGTTCTGGGATTTTGGAGTGGATCACACATTAAACAGGAATGGCACTGATGAGCTCAGCTACCAGGGAATGGTGATGTCCCGGGGATCCTGACCTGCTGCTGTTGAAGGCATCACTTGACCCTAAATCCCTCTTGCTCTTTGTGTGTCACCCAGGGCAGAGGAAGAGCAGAAATCCCTCATCCCACCCTATTTATTCAATTATCCAGAGATGTGGATTTTCTATCCCTGGGAGTGTCCAAGGCCAGGTCAGATGGGCTTGGAGCAACCTGGGAAGGTGGAAGGTGTCCCTGCCTGGGGAATGTGTCCCTGCCCATGGCAGGGGTGTAATGAGATGAGCTTTAGGGTCAGGGCTGTGGGATGGGGTTTTTCTCCTCCTCTGTGGTCTTGGGAGTGTATGGGCAGGAGTGCAGCTTCATGGAGAAACATTCAGACAGGTGCCACTGTTGGGTCTCCCTTGCAAACCCCCAGGAAATGGGAGTTTTGTCAGTTTGGACTACTTGGAATGCAAAGAACAGGATTTCTGTATGGGGAAAGAATTGAGTCTGATCTCTTTCTCTCTACCTGAATTTAATCTGCTTATCATTTTCAAATATAAAGACACTACAACTCATTTCTTGTCTCCCAGAAGCTCAAAGCTCAACTGCTGGACAGTAGAAAGAACCTCCCACTTGAGTTTTTGCAGCTGTAATATCAAAAGGAAAAATACTGTCATATCAAAAGGAAAAACACTGTAATATTGAAAGGAAAAACACTGCTATATATTTGTTTCTCCACCTGTAATTTATGAAGTGGAGAAAAACATGGCAATGGCCACATGACCTGAAGTGACCACCTGGGCCACAGCTCATGCTCAGCCACTTGCCTGAGAGGCCTGGCAGTTTTTAATGCAGTTATTGCATCTTTCAGTTCACCAAGGAGAAGGGGAGATTTTTTGAGTTGCCTCTAGAAAGAGACAGAACAAAACTTTGTGGGATGTAGGAGAAGGACACCCCATCACTGACAGCAGAAAGTGAGCAGTGCAACCTGGCAGGCGTTTTCCATCTCCAGCTGAAGTGCCCTGCATTGGGAATTGTGCCTTTTGCCTTTATTTTAGCTTTTGTGGCCTGAAGAGGCTGTTCATGCTTAAGCTGTGGGTTTAGAGTCTCTCGGTGCCGCGTGAGCTCCCTTTGAAACTCCTCTGGGCAGAAATATGAACCAATCTCAAGAGAAGTAATACAATTAAAGCTTATCATGGCCCTGTCTCTTTAAAGGACCTCAGAACATAATTAAGTCAAAATAAAAGTTTCCTCTCTCTCCTCCCCCCACCCCCCCCACCCCCCCACTCAATAAAAGTAAATTACCTTCAACTATTTAAGCCCACTGTTCGTTTAAATTTAAAAAGGGAGCCCTTGTCTATCTATTTCTTTCACTCACTCCCACCTCCTTCTGCTAAAGACTGGCCAGGGCTTTAAACCTGCCAGCTGGGCTGAGAAATGGTTAATAGTTATTGTGGAGGAGCAGCTTTTAATGAACTATTGAAGAATGATACATTGATGGAGTAATGGGAGTTTAAGTCTCTCTGTAATGAAACAGGTTCTCAGCGCCGACCCATTGTGGTGTAAATACGGCACGTCTCTCCCACTGTTTGGTCAGGGCTAAATAGCAGAGGCCAGAGGGGGGTCTGCTGATGGGGTCTCCTCTTTAGTTAATCAATCTGATTGGATTAGGGTCACTGAGATCCCTAATAATGTCAAAGGTTACGCCAAACTGGATTAAATGCTTTGTTGGAGAGGGCTCGGGTTCTTTCAGCCCCGGCCAGCAGGGCTTGTTTATTAGACTTTAACACTCGTGTGCAGCCTTGGGAAGCCACTCCTGCCCTTTCTGTGTGCACGAGGGGGTGGAAGGAGCCAGGGCAGGGGTGTCCCGTGGCTCTGCACCCATGGGATGAGCCCTGTGAGGATGTACAGCAAATTCCCCAGCGGACAAGCGAGAGCCCGATGGGTGACCAAAGCCCAGGGGCGTAAATGCGCTCCGGAAATGAGGGTTGGCTGCTGAGCCTGCTCCGAGGCAAATGTCGAGAGTCACAGCCCTGGTGGAGTGACCCTCTGCTCCTGTTCCCCGGGGTTAATCCTGTCTGTGTCCAGCAAAGCCCCGTCCTTTCACTGAATTCACAGAATTCACAGAATTCATGGAATTCATGGAATTCACGGAATTCCCACAATGACCAGGTTGGAAGAGACCTTCAAGGTCATCGAGTCCAACCCAGCCCCAACAGCTCGACTCACCCCTGGCACCCAGTGCCACATCCAGGCTTTGTTAAAACACACCCAGGGATGGGGACTCCACCACCTCCCCAGGCAGCCATTCCAGAACTTTATCACCCTTTCTGTGGAAAACTTTTTCCTGATATCCAACCTGAATTTCCCTTGGTGCAGCTGGAGGCTGTGAGCTCTGGTTGTGTCAGTGCTGCTGCAGAAAGAGCCCAGCCCCAGCTGAGCACAGGCCCCTTTCAGGAGCTGCAGAGAGTGATGGGGGCAGCCCTGAGTCTCCTTTTTTCCTTTTCTCCTTTTCTCCTTTCTGGTGCAGCTCCTGTGTGTGCACCCACCAGGCTGAGCATGGGAGGAAATATTTCAGACCCCTGCATTGCTTTGCTGTTAAACTGGAGGGGGTGTCTTGCCTTCCAGCACTTCCATCTCAAATCAAGGTGGGATGGGATCTCCCTGTCATCTTCCCCAGAATGACCACAAAGCCCAAACGTTCCCTATTGTCTTCCCTCACCACGTTCCTGCAGATGACCCTGTCCCACAGCGTCCTTCAGGATGTGACACCAAATAGCCCCTCTGAAGGTCCCCTGGCAGTGGAGAGGGGCAGCACCCACAGTGTGTAACCAGCAGGGATCTGAAATCCCTGGATCTCCAGTGCCTCATTCCTTCCCACAGCAGAGCACACAATGCCTGTTCGTGGCCTGACGTGACTGTCATTATCCAAAGCAGGCTCCTTGCATGATCCAGACTGGAGAATTTCCCCTCGAGACTTCTGGAATGAAACCAAAATCTGAATTTGACTGCAACATCTCTTCCCAAAGGACATTTTGCCTTGACATATCACCAAGAGATAGACAGCCTCCTCTTTACAAATCTCCTCCACTGCTCTGGTGTTGACAACCAGCCCCTCTATGTTCTCTTCTAGCACTGACCATTTTCTTTGCTGCTTAAACTTCCTAAAAAGTTAAAACTGGGGCCTGCAGGTCAGCAAAACTTTGGGTCCTTGATGCCAGACAGCGAGACAGGTCGAGGTAGTTCCAGTTGTTGCTGGGGTCCTCCAGGGCATGATTCATCTGAGGTATTCCAGACAGTTTGGATTAAATTATTCACACCCTGACGTTTCTACATCTCTCCATCAATCACTGAGGGAATCCAGGGAGACCGGCTCTGGATGGGAAGACTCTTGCTCCCAGGGACTGCATGAAGGGCAGAGCAGGCATCTGTCTAGCTCCTGAGAGAGGTGGGATTCAAATCACATCCAGTTTCTTGTGGAATGCTGCGCACTGTCCCCTTTGCTGCCAGGCTGATTTTGGGCTCGGCTCATTTGTGAGGTTTGGTTTATTTTGGCCTCCAGATATTTTGGGGATAAGTCCCATGTGTTCTTTCTCTCAAGAAAGCCCAAACAAAGCTGTGTTCAAGGCTTGACTCTTCACCATTGTGGATGAGGAAGCTCATGATTTCACTCATGTCTGGTGAAATCCGTGCAAGTTTTTCCCCAGATCAGGCGAGAACGGAACCAGACTTTTAGATTCAGTTATCATCCCTTGGAGTCACAAGTCTCCTCCATACTTTTTTTTTTTCTTGCTGTGTCATAACAGCATCTCTGCCCAGGCTCCCTGATGGGCCTGATCTCATCTCCCAGAGTTAGCTGTCAGAGTCTGAGCAGTCACCCCAGGCTCCCTTTGTAGTCCGTGGAGAGCAGCCGGCATCTCCGGGGAGCAATTCATCTGACCTATCTCAGACACCTATCTCAGGATAACATGAATCATAGCAAGATGTTTATTTCTCTCCATTGACTATAGAGGGAGCCTAGGGCTACAGCCTCACGCTTCCATGGGTGCTTCTTAGAGGCCCATTCTGGGGGCAGATTGTTCCCACCCCTCACGTTTCTCCTGTTGGAAAGCAGTCCTGACATCCAGCCCCAGCTGGAGAGGGGGTTCTATTACTTTAATTTAACATGGCACATGGAAAGGATCTCCTGGACCACTGAATGCAGCCAGTCCCTTGCTGTTCGAGGCATAACAACATCTCATAACCATTTAAAATTCATACATTTAGCAGATCCCATCCCGTTTTCCTGATGGCATTCTGGCATCTCAGTTGTCTCCGAGCCAAACAGAGTTTGGAGACTTCCCCCCCTCCTTTTTCCCTGCTCTGGATCAGCCTTCTCCACTTCTGCAATAAAGTAAGGCATGAGCAGAAAGCCACAAGATACTGATCCATCCAGGAGGTTTGTTACATGTAGGAGGTACTCTCTCTCCTCTCTCTCATGAAACTCTTCCCAAGAGGATCTGATTTCCAGCCCCACCCCGTCTCCCTCCCTGCTGATGGCAATTTGGGCAGCTGCCCTGGTATCAACAACGGAGATCTACAAACTCTGCCCTGTAACTATGGGGAAGGAAACTGGAAGGATCAGGATTGAAAATGTGACTGTGCAGGCTCTGCTCAGCCAGCAGGATGCAGAAATCCAGAGGTTTGCCTGCAGAAATCCAGAGGCAGGACATGCCAGCCTCTAGACAGGAGCTCCAGTTGGGTTTGGTGGAAATTGAGCTTAGAGTGGGAAATACTGCTTGGGGTGAGGGGATGCTGCACTGCTGAGCCCATTCCAGTGTGTGGAAATTGAGCTTGGAGTGAGGAATACTGCATGGGATGAGGGAATGCTGCACTGCTGAGCCCATTCCAGTGTGTGGAAATTGAGCTTGGAGTTGGGATTGCTGCATGGGATGAGGGGATGCTGCACTGCTGAGCCCATTCCAGCCCATGGAAATTGAGCTTGGAGTTGGGATTGCTGCATGGGATGAGGGGATGCTGCACTGCTGAGCCTATTCCAGGCCATGGAAATTGAGCTTGGAGATTCCAGCCTGTGGAAATTGAGCTTCCACTACGTCCAAGTGGAGCTCCTCCAGACAGGAGCTCCAGTTGGGTTTAGTGGAAAATTGAGCTTGGAATGGGGGATTGCTGCACGGGATGAGGGGATGCTGCACTGCTGAGCCCATTCCAGCCCAAATTCCCAAATCCACCATTCCTGACCTGGGTTTTGGGTGGCTAACTCAGCGCAAGGCAGCGTGTTGGAGCTGCAGCACGCTGGACAAGCAGTCTGGGGAGGTCTGGAGGAGCTGTGGCTGCATCCCACAGAGTCCTGGGGGATTTGCAGCTCCCCCTGAGCCTTGGCACGTTGCAAGGGCAGCAAACAGAGATGCTGAGGAAAGGTGCCAAGGTGTTACCTCTCAGCTCTCGGGAGCAGGAGTGCACTGGGGGTGGTGAGGAGCTCCTCCTCCTCGTGCTGCTGGAGCCAGGTGGGACCATCAGAGGGGCCACTTCATCCTCTGGTCACTGCTGAGGTGTCCAAGGACAAGCCCTGGGCAGGGATGGCACCAGGAGACTGTGGATGGCATCACACCTGGCTGCATCTGCCTCTCCATCCCCAGTGCCCTCGGGTTTTGGGGCTTTCTGAGAGGCTCTGACCTCATCAGCCCCCTGTGATAAAGTGAGCCTGGGATAAAGATCTGGCTCCCGCGCATCTGGACAGGAGACAGCCCGTGGAAACAGCTGGAAACAGCTGGAAACAGCTGTAAAGAACCAACACCCCGCACAGGCTGCAAACCCCTGAGAGGAATGATGGGGAAAAGGAAATGGCAGCAATTCCAGGAGCTGATCCCGTTTGCTGTCTGTGCTCCCTCCACCTCCCACTCATCTGTCAACCCTGACATGCAGGGCCTTCTTGCTTTGGGTTGGTTTTGCGTTTTTCTTTTTTTTTTGGTGGGGTTTTTTTTTGGGTTTTTTTTTTTTTGGTGGATTATTTTAGGGGTTTTGGGGAATTTTTTTTGAGTTTTTTGAGGGGGTTTTGGGTTTTTTTTTCTTTTTTGTAGTTTCGTATTGGTTTTTGGTGGTATTTCTTTGCCTTGTTCGTTTGTTTGTTTGTTTGTTTTTTGGGTTTATTTTTTTGGGGTTTTGGGGGGTTTTAGGGGGGTTGGGGTTTTGGGTTTTTTTCGGGGGGGTTGCTTTTTTGTTTTTGCCTTTTTTTGTATTTTTTTTGGTTTTTTGTGGTGTTTTTTTAGATTTTTGGGGGTTTTTTTTTGTTTTTTTGTTTTTGGTTTTTGGGAGTTTTTGGGTTTTATTTTGGTTTTTTGTGGGTTTTTTGGGGGGGGCAGTTTGTTTTTGTTTTTTTTTTGTTTTTGGGGTTTTTTTGGCGGGTTTTTTTTGGTGGTTTTGTTTTGTGGGGTTTTTTTTTGTTTTGTTTTGTTTTGTTTTTTTGGGGGGGTTGGTATTTTTTTTTTTCCTGGCTACTTAACCATTAGACAGGGGATCAGGGGAGGGGGGGAAAGCAACAAGACAGCCCCGTGGCTACAAAACCGGCGGCGTCTCTCCCGGCGGCGGGAGCGGCTGGAAGCTCCAGCCGGGGGCTGCGCTCACAATGCGCGGAATTACGGATTTATTTCCTCCCCCCCTTGCCCTCCTTCCCCCTTTCCCTGCTGGGTCCGTTCCCCAGAGAGGGCTCAGGTTGGTCGCAACAAGGAGCTCCCTCTGCCGCATCCCCGGAGTGCCAAGTCCAGGCGTGGGAGCTGGCCCTAGACAAAAGGGAACAGCAGAGGGAGCTGAATTAGCATCCCTTTGTCCCGGGAGAATCCCGGCCCCAAACGGGCCCTTGGCTCGCCACGGGAGGCACAAACACACACACACACACAGGGATGGATGGGAGCCAAGCAGGGAAACAGCGGCGGCGAAGGCTTGGTCTCCTTCACCCGGATGCTGGGGGGAAGGGGGATGAGCTGGGGGCTGCTTTGGGATGGCTCCAGAACCAACCAGCCCTGGGTGGGTTTGGCTGGTTGAGGACAGAAATGTGTCTGCTACGTCCCAAAGAGCCAAAAGGAGTGGAGAATGTGTCTTCTATTCCCTCCTGACAAAGAGGGATCCAAGCTTGTGAATGTGGCTTTTCTTCCGCGGGAGATGCGCTGGGAGCTGGCAGGGCTGAATGGAGGAGGGGAGTTTGAGGCCAGAAGGGGCTGTGGGATCATCTGGGTGTGATGCCTTGAGAAGGCTGATCTAGAACAGAGACTGGACAGGGCTAAAGAATAAAGCAGGGATTTATTAATCCTAATCCATGGATGCACCTTGGGCAGCACCAGAGCCCAGCCAGGGCTGCACCCAAGATGAACCAAAATGGCCCCAAAATGCACGAGCGCTGCCGGGGTCTCTCCCTGGGATCAGTTCTGCTCCATTTGCACCTTGCAGTTCATTGTCCCATCCCAGCTTTAGCCCCTGCAGTCCCACCCTGCTTGTTTTTCTCTCTCCAGCCCACGGGGTTTGTGCTCTTGGGCTGAGATTTGGATCATTTGTCCTTGGTGCCCAGCTGGAGCAGGAATTGTTTTGTCTCCCTGCTCTGTGCACAGAGCTCAGCATCCCCTGATGTGAAGCTCAGACCCACACACTAAAGCAGCCCAGAATCTGAAAATATAAAAGCTCAAACCTGAGGCATCAGCTGGACTTTGTAGACATTGTATGATTATTCCTCTACCTTTCTATCTACTGATGAGGATCTTACTCTTCTAGTATATTAATTACAGTCGACTTCCAATCCTTAGAATCTGGTTTAAATCCAGAGAAGAGTAATAAACATAATCCTATTCATACTAGCCCTATCACTGACCCTAAGCATCCTCCTAACCACACTAAACTTCTGACTCACCCAAATAACCCCCGACAGGAATGATTTTCAGGAATGATTTTCCTCCTCTCCATCCTCGAGGAGATAAAGAAAAACCAGGGTGGATAAAGATGCCCTGCCTGGTTTTTCCTGTGACGGGCTTGCATGGCAGGGGAATGGGAGTGTCTCCTGCAGAGCACCACAGAGTTTCCCAGCAGGATATTGCTTAACACAGTCCCTGCTGAGCTCTGGTGCAGGAGTCCTGCGCCTGGATGGTTCAGCCTCTCACTCCTTGTTTCCTCAGCCTAATCTCTCTGGGAGCATCTCCTTCAAAGTGAGGACTTGCCCATCCGAGAAGATCCACAGGGTTAAGAGAGAGAGGCAGGGATCAGTCTCCAGCAGAGGGAATGGCTTGGAGGGTTGGTGTGACTCTGGATTTCTGCTGTGCAGGTGAACGATGCGCTCCTAGGAGTGAGGAGGGCACAGCTGACTCGAGGCTGAGCAGTGAGGACAAAGGAGGAAGGCAGGTTTTGGTGGGCTCCAAAATCTTGGGGGATGCAAAGGGGTCTGAGAGCTCCACCTGATGCAGGTGGGGAGTTTTCCTGTGCAAAGGAGGCTCACAGAGGTGGCATTTTTTGGAAAGCAGTGTGAGATGGATGAAGCAGCTGAGGGCTGTGGGAAGCTGACCCCGAGCCACGAAGCCCTGCAGTGTGTGGAATTCTATAGAATTCAGCCCTGCATGAATTCTATAGAATTCATGTTCTTCTTCTTTACTCAGAGGGTGCTGAGGCCTGCCACAGGGTGCCCAGAGTAGCTGTGGCTGCTCCTGGATCCCTGGAAGAGTCCAAGGCCAGGTTGGACGGGGCTTGGAGCAGCCTGGGACAGTGGAAGGTGTCCCTGCCATGGCAGGGGTGGCACTGGATGATCTTTGAGGTCCTTTCCAACCCAAATATTTGTGTGCTGCTGTGAAAACGCAAAGAGAAATGCAGAAAACCACCAGATCCTGGGAAATGCAGATCTGTCCTCAAGCCCTGGGAGCAGGTCCTGGCTGGAGAAACAGAAAGTGTCTTTCACTTTTTGTTTCAATTTCATCCATCTCACCCTTCCCAGAGAAGAAAATCAGTTTACAAAGCACTCATGGCCCAGCCAGGAGCAGTGGTGGGGAGCAAGGCAGAGAGGAGAGGTTCTGGTTCTGGTTCTGGTTCTGGTTCTGGTTCTGGTTCTGGTTCTGGATCCAGCAGAGCAGATCCTCCTTCCTCGGCCTCTCCGTTTCCCATGGAGCCACCACAGAACCACCTGGATATTCCAAAGCAGGCAAACATTAGCTTCTGTAAAGTTCTGTTTATGGCTTTATTAATTCCAACTCTGGCCCAAACACACGAGCAGGTCACAAGCAGGGCCCTGCAGCTCCTGAAGCACAATTTAGGAACTCTCATTGGCCTCCACGAGCGTTTCCCTCGCAGTTTGATCGGCAGGGCAGCAGCACTTCCCTGGTGAGGCTGCAGTGTGCTGACTCAGCACCTGGCACCGTTTCCTCCCCATTATTTCCAGGTGCTAAATCACATCCAATGATAGCTAATAATTACGGTTTATCCTGTCCTAATCACGCTGCTTTCCCAGGGAAGCTGTTGCCACAGGGATGTTGTGGGAGTGCGAATGGGTGGGGAGGGCACCAGGAGATGTTTCTGCTCACCCCAAGCCATGAAAATGTTGGAGACCCCTTAGGCTAAGCACACCAGATTCAGCCTAAGAGATCTTGTATCTTGTCAAAAATGGGTTTATTTATTCTTCTGAGCCAGTTTTCCAGCAGAAAAAGAATCTGCACCAAACTGGAGATGTTTTGCAGGTCCCCCTTAATTTCCAGGGGAAAAAAAAAAATCACAACTTTTTTTTTTTCCTGACTTTTTAAATTTTTTTTTTGCACATTTCAGATAGTTTAATTTGAATTATTGAAAATGAGGCATTTTATTTCTTTTTAATTTAAATGCAATCTTGTACTAAAATATAAAATCATTAAACCATCGTAGACTCACAACTTTATTATTTTGTAGAATATAGAAGTGGTTTTTATATTATTGAGGCTGAATGATTTTATCTTCTCAAACAAAAAAAAATAATCTGACATTAGCAAGATAAAACACTTAATCAGCCCAAAAATTCAGACTCTTACATGGATTTTCAACTCCTAAAAATAAAGCAAAGCAGAATTTCTTGGAACGTATTAAGGTTTCTTGGCCTTTGTTACTAACCTTAGCCATGATATGAACTCCAAACTCCTCCATTCTGCCTAAATCCTGAATTCAAATTGAGCAGTGGTCACCTAAACACCCCTGTAAATTCACTTATAGAGCCTCACAGCTCTATAGAATGATAGCTGTAGGAGATGAGACCCAAATCTGTGGTTTATTCTCAAGTTACAACTGCTGAGTCCTGACATGAAGATGCTCCCTCAGGAAATTGGACAGATTTTTCTTAGAGAAAAATAAAGAGTGAAAATTTATTTCAGTGCAGTTGGGTTTGGTGGAGAATTTTTGGTTTTGTTCATGCAAGATCTCCAGTCTGCTTTTCTGATTGGGTTACAGATGCAGATTCCTTGAGAGATGAATTTGAAGACGTAAATGAATCCTAAGAGGGGTAGATTTGAGCTCTGTGGAGCTCAGTTTTTATGGGAAACATTCTGTGGCACTCTGGTGAGATTTATATTCAAGTTAGAATCCTTGCCCAGGGCCTAAAATTAAGAATATTTGCATTTTGCTCCACTGAGCAAGGGGTCTTTTCCTTCAAGATCCATCATGTGCGCCTGAACACTTCAGACATGATTTAGTGACTCTGAAGGCAAATATTAACTTCTGTAAAGTTCTGTTTATGGCTTTATTAATTCTAACTCTAGCCCAAACACACCCTGATGCCATTGGTCTCCTTGGATCAGGAAAGATTGA
Organism: Calcarius lapponicus; assembly: GCA_039654755.1. Taxonomy (NCBI): domain Eukaryota; kingdom Metazoa; phylum Chordata; class Aves; order Passeriformes; family Fringillidae; genus Calcarius; species Calcarius lapponicus. The sequence continues at coordinate 12,661,028 of CM077464.1, read as the reverse complement.
GGAGGATATAATCAAATGTTTTATCATCAAATTCTCTATCCCATTGCTTTTCCATTGGGAAAGACAATGGATTTTGTCTGCTGGTGTTGGTTCTCAAGAGGACAGAACTCCTGAACTTCCCATCCAGCAGAAAATCACCACCTCAGTTCTCAGGTCTGTGTTCCCAGTGTTTTCAGTAACTAAAATAATATCGAATAATTCTAAAATAAAACTTCAAATTTTATGTAATTTAAATCAATATAATTTTTTAAATATTTTAAAATAATATTATCAAATAATCAATAACCAATATGTGAGAAGAATCAAGTCAGAGAACCATAGAATGGTTTGGGTTGGAAGGGGCCTTAAAGATGATCTATTTCTGACTGCAATACAAAAAAAAATAAAGTTAAAAACTCTCCCTAAAATCTCCTCACTTCAAGCAATGCCAGCCACTGACCTCCAGAACATTCCTGCCCCATCAGTCATCCACACTTTTGTTCATTTATAGGATAGTTTGGGAAAACCATAGGATAGGATGGGAATAAAAGGAGGAAAATGGAGGTGATGATGGTGGGTTTTTAGTAGCAGCAATTTCCTGATCTTTCCTCTTTCCTGTTCTTCCCCTTTCCTGATGTTTCTTTTTCCTGCTTTTCTTTTTTCCCAGATTTTCCTTCTTCCTGCTTCTGAGCCAGCCAGGCTGGCTGGAAAAGGGTCAGGAAGGATCAGGATGAAAAATAAAAACTTTGGGAAAAAAGGAAGAAAATGGGGGTGATGACAGTGATTCTTTAGTGGGAATAATTTCCTGATCTTTCATCTTTCCTGCCCCTCCTTTTTCCTGCTCATTCCTTTTCCCGCTTTTCTCTTTTCCCTCTTACTGCTTCTGAGCCAGCCGGGCCAGCTGGAAAAGGGTCAGGAAGGATTGGGATGAAAAATATAAAGTTTGGGAAAAAAGGAGGAAAATGGAGGTGATGTCAGTGGTTTTTTAGTGGGAACAATGTCCTGATCTTTCCTCTTTCCTGCCCTTTCTTTTTTCTGCTCTTTTCCTCCTTATCCTTCCCTCTTCCTGCTTTTCCCTCCTCCCACTCCCGAGCCAGCCAGACCAGCAGGAAAAGGGTCAGGATCCAAAGGAAAAGACTGGGGGGAAAAGGAGGAAAATGGAGCTGATTTTTGGAAGGCATCTTTAAAGGTCACCTAGTCCAAGTCCTGCCATGAGCAGGGACATCTTGGACTGGGTCAGATTGCTCAGATCCCCATCCAACCTCACTTTGGATGTTTCCAGGATGTGTTAAAGCCACTGTGACATGCCTGAAATCCTCACACCAACCTGACATAAAGCCATAAAGTCTTTTTTTTTTTTTTAAAGAAACAGTGAGGTGCAAAATGCATTTGTTTCATGAGCTGATTTTTTTTAAGGATTCCAAACATATTTCCATATTTAACCTGATTTTTCACATATACTTTGCTCCAACACCCACCAGTTGTTGGACAAGCCTCCTACACTGGTGCTGCCTACAAAATATTAGTTATTCCAAGTCTGGAGAGTGGGGTAGCTGCAATTTAAAACCATATGGATCAGCATTCCAGCTGGAAAAGAGCCTGTAATCAACTGGTGCCGCAACTCAGTGAGGTCACTGCATCAAGCACAATTCACTACATGCATTTACCCATTTTATGGGGTTGACCACTACTGTGATTGGCTACAAGCTGGAAGTATATTGGGCTTTTCTTGGAAGGGATGGGTCTTCTGATATTTAAGAGGCTTGGAGCTGGTTTGTAAATGCAGGGCTGCGCCCTATTTTGTGAGGTTTGTGACTGACTCGTGGTGCTTTAGGCTTTTATTTGGTTCCATCAACGCTGCCAGAATAAGGAGGGTGCTCTTAGCTCAGGCTGGGGGAAGTTAGTTAGCCTGGCTTAAAATGGCAGAGGAGATAAGCTTGGTGCTGATTGGGATCAGACAGCTTGGGATGAGCCTCAGCGTGGCATGGTGGCTCTTCTTCCCGTTATCACCACAGGCGATGCACATCAGCAGCTCCAGCCTGGTGGTGGAGCAGGATTCCCTTAGAGGGTGGTGGTGGCTCCTCTGGAGCTGATCTGAGCAGGAAAGCCACATCCCAGAGGGACCCAGCCTGTGGTGCTGGGCTCCAGCGCCCACTGGGCACAGCCCTGCTGCCCACAGGCCACAGCCAGGCCAGAAACCATCAACAAAATATTGCAGGGCCACAAGTGATCCAGGAGCTGCTGCTAGGGGGTCATTCCAGCCCTCGCAGCTTGAATTCAGCTCCTCACCTAAGATAAAACCCAAACCTGCCTTGAACCTCACCCAGGCAAGTGCACAAACTGCCCTGCCATAAAAACTGATTTAACCCAACTGGGGTCAACCAGCTTGGGTGAAAGATCTGTCTTCTTTCTGTAAAACTCGCCATTTGGGAGCTCTTCATCTCAGTGCTTGACCTCTAAGCAGCTCTGTGAGACTGTGGGGATCTGCAGATAGTGGGCATTTGATGTCTTGAGTTAAAAAAAATGTATTTATTCAAGAGGATTCTGAGCGTCACAGGCTGCGTGTTGCACTCAGCATTAAAATAAGAGCAAACACAGGCCCTGAAATTCAAAGAATCCCTGCAGTTCCTCACCAAAATCTCTCTCTGCTTTGCTCAGCTGAGCTCTCAGTTCCTGAACTCTGTGTGGGACTCCACCAATCCCCAAAATTAGCACCAAGGCTGGTGGTGATGCCCAAAGCACTGTTACCCACAACAGAACAAACATGGAGATTGGAAGGAAAATCCATCTGATGATATTGCACATCCCAAAATTCCCACTGTAGCCAAGAAACAGCACAAAAAAAAAAAAAAATTGTGCATCTTCAAGAAAGTCAAGAGGATGGTGAGACCTAGGAGTGATTTATGGGCAGGATATAACATTTATAACATTTCTTTTGTGCATCTTCAGGAAAGTCAAGAGCATGGTGGGACCTAGGAGTGATTTATGGGCAGGATATAACATTTATAACATTTCTTATCAGCACTGGCGTTGTTCTACTGCAGGGCAGGATTGGGCAGAGTGTGGGTGACCCAACTTGCGCCTCTCCACACCAGGAGGCCCAGCAGAGCCATGGCTGAACATCTGAGCAGTGTTTCTCATCTCCAGAGCAGCAGCGTGGCCTCCAGGAAAAAAGCCAAGAGCCACCCCTGATTTCCTCCACCCACGGACAGCTTTCCACCCTGCCCAGCTCAGATCCATTGTCAGCACAGGAAAAGGCCCTACATCCCATTGCCAGTGGCTTAATCCATTCCTTCCCTGCCCACAGCCCTTACAATAACACCCCACTGAGGGGATGCACCTCCCAGGAAATCCTCCTTTAACACCCTCCAAAGGAGCAGCCAGATTTATCTCTGCTGTTGTTCTGGAGAGCTCAGTGAGGACTCATCTGTTCTAATCCCCTCTTTAAGGTTTCCAGTTGAGGCCTGTGCTCCCATATTAGCATTTCTGGCAGCTCCTGGGTGTGCCCTGCAAGGCTCCATGGGGGGAAATCACCAACCAGCAGCTGCTCCAGGTACCCCACTGAAGGCACAAATGGAGGAGCTTTTGGAATGACCCCATAAAAATTCCTGAAGTGAAAACTTGGGTTAAGTGGGCCTGGAGATCTTGAGAATGAATCTCATGGCTCAGCCTTTGCTGGAGAGTTTGGGGACTGCTCCTTCCACATGGCATTTTCACTGGGCTCTTTTTGGTGCAGCAGATTTTGAGATTTCCCAGAATCAGACTCTTGGAGTGGTTTGGGTTGGAAGGGACCTCAAAGATCATCCAATTCTACCTCCTTGCCATGGACAGGGACACCTTCCACTATCCCAGGGTGCTCCAAGCCCTGTCCAACCTGGCCTTGGACACTTCCAGGGATGGGGCCTTCCCAAATTCTCCTGGGCAACCTTACCACCCTCTGGGTAAAGAACTTTTTCCTCACAATGTCAGAATTCTCATTCTGGAGGTGGCTTTGCCATCTGTTCTAAGGTCACCTACAGAGGGTGGGACATTCACAGGTTGAACAACAATGGCTTTAAGCTGAAGGGGAAGAGGGTTAGGTGGGATTTTGGGGAAAAAAATCTTTCCTGTGAGGGTGGGCAGGCCCTGGCACAAGGTGCCCAGAGCAGCTGTGGCTGCCCCTGGATCCCTGGCAGTGCCCAAGGCCAGGCTGGACATTAGGGCTGGGAGCAGCCTGGGACAGTGGAAGGTGTCCCTGCCCATGGCAGGGGTGGGACTGAGTGATCTTCCAGTTCCTCTCCAGCCCAAACCATTCCATCATTCTGGGATTCCACAAAGCACCAATACATCCACTGAGCTCCTGGATGATACTGCACTGACCAGACTGTCTGGAACATGTGATCCCAACAGTCTCCAGAATTTCCACTCCTCCCAGCTGACCAGGGAGAAGCATCTGCTTCTTGGGATGCATTTTCCAGCCTGGAACCATCAGCAGCTTTATTGTGCCAGAACAAATCCCAATTTCAGTCCTGCAAAACTTTAGCTGGCAAGTCTGGAGCTGCAGAGAAGGCTTGAACCATTTGCATGATCAAAGGTTGCTGGACCAAACTGATCAGAAAGATTCAGAAAGGTTCTCCAAGCCCAATGTGAGCCTAGATCCACTTGGGAAGGAACTCTAGGCACGGAACTGCGTTTTCCTTAGAGTGACTTCCAAGAGAGCTGGATGTTCTCAGCTTCTCTCAGGATTGATCACTGCACCTGCAGAGCAAATTCCTCTAAATATTGTTGTGGTTTTGGTGGCTTTCCCTTTATAATATCAAAACCTGATGCTTTGATTAGAGATGGGGAGGTGGTGGTGGTGGTGGGGGGGTGAATCTGACTGTGTTTTCTGGTATTTAGTCCCTAATTGAAATATTACCTTGAGGTATTTATAAAAAAAATATTAAATTGGCCCAGATATTTTTTTATGAATAAGGCTTTAATTAACTTTTTACATATTAAATGCACATCAGTGGAAATAGTTAGACAAATAGCAGGGGTGTTAGTCATGCAGAAGCAAAGGGATGATTCAGTCAGGGGCTGCTCGTGTTACAGCAGCCTCTCCCTCCGAGGGCACATGTGAGAGAGGGAGGGCAAATTAGCATCAGGAGCGTGGAGAGGGAACAAATTCAGAAAAAGGCCGGGAGAAAGGCGAGGCTCCCAGTGGAGTTAGAAATTAAGGGCTCCCTTGCTTACGCAGGAATAGCTCACAGAGCCCAGGGAGCTGAGCTCTGTTACACAACTCCACGGCTCCATCCTCCCCTTCCCTGCACTCCCACCCCCTCCAGCTGAATTGGACAAGTTCTCTCCACATCCAGCCCGTGGCAGGGCAGAGTTTGGGAAGAGCAGAGTAACGGAGAGGGCAGCGAGGCTGAGCGGGGATGGGGTGGTCTCGGGTTTGGTTGTTAATTGCTGCCTCCAGATGTGCAGGATGTCTCTGCTTCAGCCACCACAACTGAAGAACGACTCTGGACCCTTCACTTTTCGGTCTTGAGGTTGTTTATTAATTCTTATCTATAAAATTTTCTTTCTGCCCAGCTGAGATCTGCTCAGCAAGGCAGCCACAGGCACTCTGACCGCCCCCGAGGCAGTGTTGTCCTTTTATACTACAAACTGTGTATATAACATATCTACACTTAATTCCCAATACCTATCACCTGTGTTAGACAGTGAACTTCTACTCTAGACCAATCCCAAAGTGCCAACATCACTGCAGAAAATGGAGAACAAGAAGAAGAAAGAAGGCTGGACATGCCCAGATTCTTCTATCTTGTCTCCATAACTCCCGTACCAAAAATCCTAAAATCTACACTTTCACCTTGTAAACATTTTGTTATCACACCATTCAAACCTGTGTGGCTTTCAGGTCCTCATACAAAGCTGCCAACTCGCTCCAAGGGTCAGAATCAAATCCCCAGCGTGCCAGGGTCTCCAAGCCCCCAACAGCAACTCTGGACACCCAGAGGGATGCACTGAGTTCCGACAGGGTGGGAGCCCCAACCTGGGAGGTTTTGGAGAACAGGTCAGACCAACATCTGTCAGCATGGCTCAAGCACAATGGATCCTACCTTTGGGCAGCAGGGTGAGAGGTCCAGGTCTGGGATCTGGGATTTTAGGTGCTTCTGGAGCACGTGTCGGGGTCTCTGTGGTCAGGATGACCCCGAGGTGTTGGAAAGTCTCTTTTTCCCAGCCCAGGGCTTGAAGAAGGAGTCAGGATTCTTTGGCTCTGCTTTTCAAGGTTGATTCTCTCTTATCTATGACATTCTTTTTCTGACCTGCTGAGATCTGTCCAACAAGTCAGTCTGTGGCACACTGACCACCCCAGAGGCAGTGTTATCTTTTTATACTAAGAACTACATGTGCATTATTTACAATAACTTTCCAATACCCATCACCTGTGTTAGACAGTCTGTCTCTACTCTAAACCAAACCAAAAGTGCCACCATCACCCAGAAGATGGAGGCTAAGGAGAAGAAAGAAGAAGGGCAAGGCATGCCCAAATCCCTCCATCTTGGCTTCTGAACCCCCATTCTAAAAACCCCAAATTCTACTTTTCTACTTTGTGACAAACTAACTATCAGTCTACTTAAACTCTCGTGGCTTGTAAATCTTCACACAAAGTTGGTAATTTTCTCCATGGGTTAAAATCAAAGGCACAGGGGGGTCTTGGGCTCCGTGCCAAGGTCTCTGAGCCCCTGCCAGGGTCTCGAGTCCTCCAGGGCAGCCAGAGCAATGTCCTGGGTTCCTGCAAGCACAGGCTGAGCCCTGCCAGTCTATCCAGTGCAAAGTCAAAAGTGTATCATAAACAAAGTAAGTTTTTCTAGGGGAAAAAAAGAGTATTTTAATACCAAGATGCAGCTCTAATTACACTGGCTTAACTTTTCTGCCACTTCCACTGAATTAGATATAAATTACACCAGGCCAAGAGGAGAATCAGGCCACGTGTTTTTCTGCTGATGGCCAAAATATATATTTTTACTTGACTCGATTTATTCAGCAACTGATTTGCATAGACATTTCCAAAGGCTGTTCAGTTCTTTTTTTTTTCTTTTTTTTTCCCCCCCAGTTTTTTTGCACTTCACATGTCATCTCCCCCCCACTCATCACACAGGGCAGCAGCAGTGTTGCCACCAAGGGAGCTCACATTTAACAGCAAGAGAGGAATCTTCAGCAATTCCCATCCCGAGGGACCTCGGGATGCGGAGCTTTGATTTTGTTGCTCTAAGATAGGCAGGGATGAAAGCAATGTGCACTGGCAGGAAATCCTTAAGGTGCTGGGTTCCTCCAGCAGCTTGACAAGTGCATTTCCCTCCCATGAAAGCCACCAAAATCAGTGTGGGCAGAACAGGTCATCACCTCCCCTCCAATTAATATCATGGATAAGCAGCCGTGAGTTGTTCCCAGCAGCTCTGGAGAGCACACACCCAGAGCTCTGCAGCTGGTGGGATCCAGGGGGTGTGGATGCTCTTCAAGAACCTGAAACGGAGCATCAGATGTCAAGTCAGGAATAAAATCGGCCAAATCGGGAATAAAATCATGTCCCGTCCTCAAATAGGGGTAAAATCAGTCAAATCAGGAATAAAATCATGTCCAGTCCTCAAATAGGAATAAAATCAGTCAAATCAGGAATAAAATCAGTCAAATCAGGAATAAAATCATGTCCAGTCCTCAAATAGGAATAAAATGAGTCAAATCAGGAATAAAATAATGTCTAGTCCTCAAATATGAAGGCAGGGTTGATGTAAGAGCAAGCAAGCTTTTGGTGAATTGACAGCAGCAAGAATGAGAAGCCAAAGCTGGAATTGTGGGTTTTCTTGCAGTCAGGTTGGCAAAGCTCTGAAAAAACCTCACGATGTGAAAGAAAAGAGAAAATACACTGAAATGACACATAGCCTGAGCAAGGGAAGGGTTCATCAAAGAATCTGTTATCATGTAGGTTAAAATGTGTGAGCCCAGAGCCGGAGATGAATGAAACTGGTTTGTCTTGTGAATACAAATGGTGACTGATTAAGAAAATTATCTGGAGGTGTTTGGTATCCTCTGTTTCTACGGCAGATATTTGGGTTTTGGGGGTTTTTCTGAGGTCAGATAGCCCATTTATATTGGTGAGGGCAAGGTGAGAGCTTCACTGTTTTAAATCACAAGCAGATACAAGTTCTGGCTATTTTAGTGCTGTTGATATTATTATTATTATTATTATTATTATTATTGTTATTATTATTTAACCTCTGTCTATGATTTGACAGTGAAGCCAATGAAGAGCAACCACAAATCACATTTCTACATTTCTGTGGTCTTATATTCACCAAGAGCACAAGTTCTTATGGATGTGCCTTATTCAGGGTGTGACAGATTCAGATGTGCTTGGTATCCTCTGCTTCTACAGCAGTTATTTGATTTTTTTGGGTTTTTTTTTTTTTTGAGGTGAAATAGCCCACTCCTGCTGGTGAGGACAAGGTGACTCTTTTAAATCACAAGCAGATAGAAGTTCTGACTATTTTTGTGCTGTTATTATTATTATTATTAAACATCTGTATATGATTCGACAGTGAAGCCAATGTAGACCATCCACAAATCACATTTCTACATTTCTGTGGTCATATATTCACCAAGAACACGAGGTCTCATGTCTTGTTCAGGGTGTGACAGATTCCCAGGAGGTCCCCATGCCGTGTATTCACTTTCTGTGCTTTGCTCAGCTTCCCAAACCCAACCAGTGGCATTTTCAGCCCATCGGGATGGCAGGCTGGCTCCTCATGGTGGCTGAAATTAAACATTATTTTAATTATTTATTTATCTACATGATGCTGTAGAGGGTGAAGTCTGCTTTGAAATTGTGGTCAGGATGATTTTCTTCCATTTTTCACCTCTAGGACTCATTTCTCCATATCAGGCTGATCACCAGCTCATAGACTTTTCTCAGCCATGCTGGCAATGCACAGCGATGTAAGGAGGAAATTTGGTTTTTTTCCACTTTTTCTGTTCTGATTATTTTGATTGTGTCAAATTAGGATTGAAAGATTTAAGGGAATGTCTCAGAACACGGCTGTTGGTCAGGTTGAAAGAGCAAGTTGTGATAGGACAAGGGGGATGGTTTTAAGGTGGAGAGGGAATGGTTAGGTGGGATTTTGGGAAGGAATTCTTGGATGGGAGGGTGGAGAGGGTGCCCAGAGCAGCTGTGGCTGCCCCTGGATCCCTGGCAGTGCCCAAGGCCAGGCTGGATGGGGCTTGGAGCAGCCTGGGATGGTGGAAGGTGTCCCTGCCATGGCAGAGGGGTTGAAACCTGACTCTGAGGTCCTTTCCAACCCAAACCCCTCTGTGGTTCTGTGGTTCGGTGATAACTGCTCCTGCCAAGGGCCATAAAAATCTCTGCATGGCAAAGTTCTGAGACTTCACCCACCTGGCCAGCAGATGTGTTCATGGCAGGTGGAGCTGCTGGAAAGGGAGCTGCAGCTCAGTTTTTGAGGTTCCTGCTCTGGTTGGGTGAGGCAGGGGATTTTTTGGTTTGCGCTCCTTCAGTGTCCTCACGTGCACTCCCCCAGGGATGGGGAAATTTCAGACAAGTGTTCAGTATATTTAGCTCCCTTTTCTGCTTGAGATTTACACAAGAGCTCCAACTAGAATCAGAATATCTGTCATCCCCAGCTTATCTGCTGACTTAAAATTGCTTGTAAACCATCCAGCCTGTGTCTGGGGCTTGGCATTTTCCTTATTCCTCGGTGTCTAAACAAATCTGAAATTCCCCAGCATTGTCCTCGAGTGTTTGGGATTAGAAAGTGGGAATGATGGATCTCCATCTCACAGGCGGGCAGCTGGGGCAGAGGAGCTGTTTGAAAGTCCTGTTTTGTAGGACTGAGCCCCTTCTCCCTTAGGGACCACAGATCTAGCCTCCAAACCATGCTTCCTCTCACGAGCTATTTATAAAAAGTGGCTTTTATGCTGTGGGAGCTACATCAAATTTTTCTGCTTCCCCAAGTGGGTGAAACTGAAACCCACAGGAAAAAAAAACAAAACAAAACAACAACAAAAAAACACAACCAAAACAAAAAAAAAAAACCAAAAAAACAAAAACAAAAAAACCCAAAAAAAGCCCAAAAAAACCCCCCAAAAAGGAAACAAAACAACAAAAACCACCAAAAAAAAAAAAAAGAACCCCCCCCAAAAAAAAAAAAAAACAGAAAAACACCCCAAAAAGCCCCCCAAAACCAGATTGCCCAAGCCTGCTGCAGGGAGGTGAGCAGCTCCTCCAGCACCCAGACCCCCTCCCTTCTCCAAATGGAGCCTGTAAAGCAAAAATTTCTGCAAGCCGAAAAATTGCTTAATTGCCTCAAATTGATTCCATGGTTTTATTAAGATATTTTCCCAGCTCTATTATGGTTAATTATTTGTATTACAGTAGACTCTGAGGCCCCAAGCAGAGATCAGGGCCCCATTGTGCTAAATAGTGTACAAGCACTTAATAACAGAACTGTTCCTTGCCCCAGATAGCTTGCAATTATGTGGGGAGCTGCAGTGGAACCACAGCACAGCTCATGTGAGCACCTTTTGGGAGAGGTTAATGTGGATTTTGGAAGCCAAGAGGGTCCCTCAGGAGAGCCTGTGCAGCCCCCCTCATCCTGCTGGGCTCCAGTGGGAAAACCTGAAAGGAGAATCTTGGTGTTGAACGAGGAGATGAGCTCCCCACCTGGCTTAAGGCTTTGTGAGGGGAATCAAGAGGGGAGGAAAGTGGGGAAAAGTGAACAGGTTCCTGTGCTGCTTTCCCCTTCACCTTTGGTTTGTGCTCGGGCACTGGGCTGCGGGAGGTTCATGAGGGAGCTTGTTATCCTGGGGATTTCCAGCCCTGCCTGGCAGAGGCAGAGCTTTAGATAAATGCTGAGATCCAGCCTTGCAGGGACCCTGCTTCCTCCCAGCCCCAGTGAGGACGTGGAGCACAAATGCAGAAGAGGAGCCCTGTGTGTCTCCTTCTCTCTCCTCCCACCCCACCCTGTGACTGTGCTCACAGGGGTCTGAGGATGAGGGAAGAGATGAGGATCTGACTCCATGTTTCAGAAGGCTGATTTATTATTTTATGATGTATATTACATTAAAACTATACTAAAAGAATAGAAGAAAAGGTTTTGTCAGAAGGCCAGCTAAGAATAGAATAGCAAAGAATGATAACAAAAGCTTCTGTCTCAGAGAGTCCAAGCCAGCTGACTGTATTGACCATTAATTAGAAACAACTCTATGAGACCAATCACAGATCTACCTGCTGCATTCCACAGCAGCAGACAATCATTGTTTACATTTTGTTCCTGAGGCCTCTCAGCTTCTCAGGAGGAAAAATCCTAAGGAAAGGATTTTTCATAAAAGATGTCTGCGACACCACCCCACTCCAAACCTCTGTGGCTGCGTCTCACCCATCTTGGGAGATCTCATCCTTCAATGGGTCAGCACTGGGGGAGCTTCTCCACACCTTCAAGCAGCTGGGGAGTGTTTTGAGACCTCAAAGCCTTGCTGGAGGTGATGTTTGGGGCTGGGAGTGTGATAGGTTTGGGGTGAATGGGTTCCACCTAATTACACCATGGCTGCTTCCAGGGATGGGGCATCCGCCACCTCTTTGGACAACCTGCTCCAGTCCTTCACCACCCTCATCATAAAAAATGACTTCCTTATGTCTGCATCCACATCTTTTTCGTTTAAAACCATTGTTCCTGTTTTAGTTCAGCAGGCCCTACTGAGAAGCTGCTGGTTCAAGCAAGGGCATTTCTTGTACGCCAGGTGCTGCTGAGCTCCGGGTGACCCTCAGGGGCTGCACATCTCCCATTGCCCACCTCTCCCCGGGGCTGAGAGGATGTGAAAATCAGCAAACTGTAGCCCCCAAACCAGGGGAAAATCCAATTGTTTCCAAGCTCTAAGCTCAGGTCTCAAGCAGAGCAGGAACCTCTGGAGATCACGCCGTGTCTGTGTGTGTGTGTGTGTGTGTGTGTGTGTAAAACGGCCTCGCCGAATCCCCCAGCTTTAGCCGGGCTTTGAAAAAGATCTGGGTGGTGATTCAAAATCCAGGTTATGACCTGTGACCTTTGGATGAGAAATTGTTGCCATTTAGGATGTGTTAGGAGGTCCATCCTTTTCATCAAATGCGTGTTTCTTCTTGCTGCGGGAGGCAATCACACCGGTATATCATTAACTCGCAGAAAAGGAGGCTGTAAAAGAAGTTGATGGGGGACCTTAGCCCACACCCTGCTGGGGTCTGCTCGGAGCACAATATCCCAGCGACCATGAGATTAAGCTAAAGAGAAAAGTGAAAATGCTTTTCACGATTCACACGCCCTTTAGATTGTTTTATTAAACCATTTGAATAGGGATTTCCCTTTCGGCCGACAACGGGGCCCGGCCAATGCATAGTTCTAGGTTGCTATGACTTAGTTGGTGCTGGCTAATCACAAGTGAGGGCAAATTTCATATAAAATATCTCGGCCCATTGTCAACCTAATGCGGCGTGACAGTGGCAGCACAAAGGGGGATTCATTCCCCCCAGCAGGTAATAAGGACGATTTGCCATACCAACCAGGCAGTCTCGAGGGGGGCTGTCAAATGCGATCAGAGCAGCGAAATGGAGCCTCGCATTCCATTCTCAGGTGGGCGAAGGAGATCCTTTTGTTCAACCATGTTGCTTCTGATAACAGAATACAATTATATCCTCTTTTTTTTCTTTTTTTTTTTTTTTTTTTTTTTTTTTTTTTTGTTTCCCCTGTATGCTACTGACCGTTGGGGCTGTTTTGCATAGCGGTTTTTGGGGTTTGCCTTCTTTTTATTGCCTTTTTTTTTTTTTTTTCCTGAAGACAGGAGGGACTCTGATGATTCTTTAACCTGGAGAATTTCGCCCCAGTCCTTCCCCGCTCCTTTTCCTCCTTCCCCTTTCATTAAGGACCCTGTATCTCTGCTAATCACCCCCGACTGGCACACACACAGCTTCCTTTTGTCCGGAGCCTCCCAGGGATGTTGGGGAGACCAGGGGCAATTCGGGGCGGATCGAGGGGACCATGCTGCTCCAGGACGATGGAATATTCAGGACAAGGCATTCATGGGATAGAGGGAGGGGGGGGATCAGAGCGTTTCACACATGACCAAGCCAACAGAAAGACAGATAAAGCATTAAGCGGGCTAGGTAGGGAGACATACACGGCAGTGATTAGATCAGCAGAGAGATAGGGCGATAGGGAGAGAGATAAGGGAGTGTTTGCTTTGCAGGTATCAGACTCGGGTTACTGATACCAGACCGTCCTGCTGATTTGCCTATCTCGGGGGTCTGCTTACCTGCGAGATCACCCGGGGTTGTTTTGACAGTGGCTAATTGAGGAGAGCATTCCAGCCTCAGAGCCACGCTGGGCTCACAGGCAGGGCAGCACTGGCCCTGCTCCCAGGACACCGGGCTTGCAGGCTGCCCTGGCCTTGGGCAAGCTGCCTCTGCCTGTTCCAGGTACTGCCTGAAAGGTCTGGGGGTGCAAAAAACCTTTGGAAGTGCGAGAAAGGTTTGGAGGTTTGAGCACCACGCTGGAGGTTGCAGCTCTGTCGTGCAAGGAGAGCCACGAGCAACCAACAGGGAGAAAGTGAAAAGAAAAGGAATGGGAAAGTGAAAAGAAAGAGAAAGACCCCCATCACTCAGGTGTTTTGGGGAAACTTGGCCTTCAGGATTTTACGAGCTGCGCTGATCCAGCCTCCTTCAATCCAGCGTTCCCTCTTATCTGGATCGCCTTCATGTTCCCTGGCAGGAATTGCCCATTTAATAATTTCCCTCCAATGAGCTGAATCACTGCTAATCTGATCAAATGTCTTTTTAGGGCCTTTCATCTTCCCAGGGATGTGTTGACACTAGCACAGCTGGTTCAGAGGAAACAAGAACTCAATCAGAACTCCGCTCAAAACACAGATGGGACCCAAACCTAACCTTTCCTTTCAGATATGCAAAAGTGTGGTTAACTTCTTGTTATTACGCATTTGCATAAGTCTTTGCATTTAGGGGGCTGATTTTTTAAGTGGTTAAAAAAGCCAGGCAAAGCCTGGAGCTGGATTTTGATGAGAAACTGGGCAGAGCCAGCCGGGCACGGAGCTGACAGGGCTCTGGGCTGTGGTGTCACACAGAGCTGTGGGACAGCTCCTGGTTGGCATCACCTGCTGTGCTGTGGGTGCTCTTGGAGCCACCCCATCCCATTCCAGGGAAAGCCTCAGTTGCCTGCAGCCCCCAGGGACTGCTGTTCTGGTGGAGTGGGCTTCCCCTGGTTTGGAGATAAACCCACATGGGAATGCTGCTGAAGAGGAGGGGATGTGACACAAGGCAGTGGCAGCAGGAGCTTGGGGAATGACTCCAGATCCTTCAGGCCAGTCTGTAGGGCTGCAGGGAGAGTGGAGCTGCGGATTCCCATCCCTGGAAATGGTCAGGGCTGGGCTGGATGGGGCTCTGGGTAACCTGGGCTAGTGGAAGGTGTCCACCAGGGGGTTGGAAAGAAACAATCTTGAGGTCCTTTCCCATCCAAACCATTCTGATTCTATAGTTCTCTGATTGCAGTCTCACAAAGAGATCTTTGAGGAATGCAATTAGTGATCCTTCTGCATCCAAGGGATCCCAGGCAGCCATTTAGGCTCTGCTGCTGTTCAAAGGCTCCCAAGGTCTTCAGGACAAGATTGATGGGGTTTATATAACCCTGGGCACACCTTAGTGCAATGCAGAGCTGCTCTGGAACATCCTGAGCTGCTGCCAAGGCCTGAAACCAGATGAGGTGCTGGTTAGAAAGCCTCCATGTCATGGAATAATGGAATAGTTTGGGTTGGAAGGGACATATAAAGGTCCCCTAGTCCCACCCCTTTGCAATGAGGCGACCACAACTCAGCCCTCAGGCAGCTCCAGGTGCTGAGGTTCTTCTGGAAGGCTCCATGGATGAACAGTGATCCCAGCACCACTCAAGGGGTGCTCAGGCATCGCGCAGCACTGGCTGAGGAGAGCACTCCTGCCCTTTTCCCCTCCCCTGTGGAATGCTGCGGGCTGAAAAGGTGCCCAAAGCTCAGGCTGGAGAGGGTGAGATGAGCTGTCTGCCCATTGCTTTGCAGAGGGGGAAACTGAGGCAGAGTTTTGGAGTCACCCCTGTCCAGAGAGGCCCTGGGTGCAGTCACCAGGCTCTGATCTTCCCAAAGCCTCTGGAGGCTCCTCGGGGCTCCACAAGGGCTCCCTGGTGGGTGCTGCTGTGGTCGAGCAGAAAATCAGAGTCAGGGCGCTTGGTGGTTTAGGCTTGGGAGTGACACTGAGGAAAGAATCAAAAGCTTTGAAGAGCTCAGAATCTCAGGATCTCTTCCTTAAGCTTCCACTTAGGGAAGTGTTTTCCAACACAACCAGGATGAGCTGGACACTGCTCACACTGCAGAATTTGGGAATGTGCTCTGTGGAATGAGTCTCCCTCCCAGCAGGAACCCTGACTCCTTTTAGAGTCCTCGTGCTGAGCACATCCAAGGGTGGAAAGCTTCCATCCTAATGGGTGGAAAGCAAACAGCACGTGTAGGACAAGGAGCCCCTTTTTAAGGAGTAAAGGGATAATTGAGGAGGCCTGAGGTGCTGCAGATGGTGAGGATGGGACAAGGACAATGGAAACTCTGGAAACAGAGGGAAGCTGAGGGGAGCTGGAGGCTGAGCCAGACTTATGTAAAACCTTTTGCTTGCTTTATCTGAGATGGGATCCTCTCTTGCTACAACCCAGAGGAATGTGGGGAAGCTGAAGCTCAGCTGCCTCCGAGGCTGCCAGAGCCAATATTTGGTTTCCAACGTTCCCAGTGTTTTCCCCTTGAGCACTGCCAGGGTCCCAGCAGCCGTGACACCCCTGTGATCCTCCTCCTCCTCCTCCTCCCTGTGATGGGAACAGAGCTTGTTGCCCTCCAGCACTTGGGCACAGCCTGTGGATGGATCTGTCAGCCAGCCTGTGCCAAGGAGTTCCCTGTTCTCTGCCTTCCCCTGGTGCTGGGCCAATATTTAATAGGTCTGATTGGCAAATGATTTTCTGCTTGGTGATCATTCAAAAAAAAAAAGGCTTTTAGCATTTTTTTTTCCTTTTCCCCCACTATCACTCCTTTCCCTGAGGAGAAATGTGTCCTGTGAAAATGTGAACCTTCATTTCTTAGTATGGTTTAGGTTGGAAGAGACCTTTAAAGCTCATCTGGTCCAACTCCCCTGCAGTGAGCAGGGACACCTTTCCAACAGATCAGCTTGCTCAAAGCCCCACCTAATTTCACCTTGGCTGCTTCCAGGGATGGGGCATCCACCAGCTCTTTGGACAGCCTGCTCCAGTCCTTCACCACCCTCATAAAAAATGACTTCCTTGTGTCTGGATCCACATCTTTTTAGCTTAAAACCATTGCCCCTGTTTTAGTTCAGCAGGATCTCCTGAGAACTCTCTCCCCAGCTTTCTTACAAGCTCCCAAAGAGCATCCTGAGGTGGGGGACACCATCCCCTTATCCTGAACTCTCAGTTTTTGGCTTTCAGGGAGCTGCTGGTCAGGGATGTGCTGATCTGCTGCAAGCTCAGCAGAGCCCAGCTGCGCTGGGGGATTGGGGTCTCCTCTGCTGGAATCTGGGGCAGGCTGGGCTGCACTGCTCCTCCTGCACGTGGATCTCAGGGCCAGCAGGCAATGCCATTTGTGTTGGGATAAGCCAGCAGTGATGCCTCCATGTGCTTTTGCAAATCCTGGGAGCTCTGACTCACCAGTCCCTCTGGATTTCGCTCCTGCTCTTCAGAAAGCAGCTGTGCCTGCAAGGCTGTCAGAGCCCAAAGGAACTCCCTCTCCCAGGGGCCACCAGCTCCCCAACAACCACGCAGGCTCGTTCTGTATTAATCTTTTCTGGGATTCTTCTTTTTCTTCCAAAGTGATGCAGTGTGGGCCTTCATTCAAAGCCTTCTGGTTTATCTTCATGGAGATGTTTCTGGGTGGATTCAAAGAGAGCAAAGCGTGCTGAGAGCAGCTGGGTGGGGATCTTTGTACTGCAGTCAAAACCCAAATCCACAGAATTCCCAGAGCAACCAGGTTGGAAGAGACCTTCAAGGTCATTGAGTCCAACCCAGCCTCAACCCCTCAACTCACCCCTGGCACCCAGTGCCACATCCAGGCTTTGTTAAACACACCCAGGGATGGGGACTCCACCACCTCCCCGGGCAGCCATTCCAGAACTTTATCACTCTTCCTGTAAAAAAAAATTTCCTGATATCCAACCTGTGGTGGTTCCGGTTGTGGGTTTCTCTGTGTCAGGATTGAAGGCCCTTGAGATGTTATTTCATGTTCACACTCAGATGTTTATTATTTCTTATCAGTAAAACAGTCTCACTGCTGGGAGTTCAGCAGCTTTTCATTAGAAGGCACAAAATGCCCAACAGTCTCTTGTTCCAAGGTCTTTTCAGACTGAACTGTCCAATGAAGAACTGACACCTGGATTATTTTCCCTTTTAACCCAAGAACTGATCCCACAGAGCTGCAATGGGGACTTTTCTGCCCAATTACAAAATGCCACCCAAACCCATGGAGAAGGAGGAAGAAGAAGCATGAGGAAGAAACCCAGGATGACACCCTGTGCCCTCCATCTTGCTTCCATCCACAACACACTAAAAATCCCAAAAAACCTCAATTTCTCACCAAGTGACACACCTACACTGCTCTCTATAATCTATTCCACACTTTTGTGGGTTCTGGTCTATCTTGAAGTCTGGGAAACTTTCTCCATGGATGAGGGTCAAAGTCAGTGCTGCCCTGGGGGTCAGGGCAGCCCAGAGCAGACAGGGAAATATTCCCAGTGCCCTGGGTTTGCACACCAACCTGTATTTCCCTTGGTGCAGCTGGAGGCGGTGTGCTCTGGTTGTGTCAGTGCTGCTGCAGAAAGAGCCCAGCCCCAGCTGAGCACAGGCCCCTTTCAGGAGCTGCAGAGAGTGATGGGGGCAGCCCTGAGTCTCCTTTTCTCCAGGCTGAGCACCCCCAGCTCCCTCAGGGCTTCCTCACAGGGTTTGTGCTTCACCCCACCTCATTTAAAGTCTGGGCTTCCAAAGCACCTCACAAATTCCTCACCACCTTTTTCCATTGGGCAGCACCTTCCAATGCCTGGGATGCCAAAGGTGCAGGAGAACCAGAGGAACCAAGGAAAACTGAGCTAGGATGTGCCCCCAGTGTTAAAGGCTGGGTTGTGCTGCTCCAAATACCAGAAACACCAGGTTGTTCCCAGTTTCTTAGTTCTTAGGGTTTATTTAGTTTATTTGGTCAGGTTTTTTTCCATTTTAATCCAGAGTCAGTGTAGTGTCAACTGTTGTGCAGATCTTCACTGACAGCCATGGGTTTACATCCCCTGGGGCCAAGGAAGGAATTGAAACCCTTTCTCACACTCCATGGTGTACCTGGGGAGTCTGCCCTACCAGAAAGATGTTGGGAAGCCTTGGCACCTTCCACCCCTCAAAGATGGGCGTCTCAAGAAGCTGGAGCTAGAGGTACCTTTCTGTAGACTCTAAGCTTTGAAAAATGAAACTCAGAGGAGCTCTGTGGTTGCTGTTGATGTTTGCTGCCCCGAGATGTGCAGGATGTCTCTGCTTCGGCCCACACAGCTGAAGAACGAGTCTGGACTCTTCACTTTTCAGTCTTGAGGTTCTTTATTAATTCTTATCTATAAAATTTTCTTTCTGCCCAGCTGAGATCTGCTCAGCAGGGCAGCCACAGGCACTCTGTCCTTTTACACTACAAACTGTGTATATAACATATCTACACTTAATTCCCAATACCTATCACCTGTGTTAGACAGTGCACTTCTACTCTAGACCAATCCCAAAGTGCCAACATCACTGCAGAAAATGGAGAACAAGAAAAAGAAAGAAGGACTAGACATGCCCTGATTCCTCCATCTTGTCCCCATAACCCCCATGCCAAAAATCCTAAAATCTACATTTTCACCCTGTGAATATTTTATTATTGCACGATTCAAACCTGTGTGACTTTCAGGTCCTCATACAACTCGCTCCAAGGGTCAGAATCAAATCCCCAGGTGTTCTGGGCAGCGTGCCAGGGTCTCTGAGCCCCCCAGTGAGATTCTTGGCAACTCTGGGCATCCAGAGGGATGTGCTGAGTTCCAACAAGGAGCCAGCACGGCTCCTCCCCACAGTCCTGCTGAACAGATAAACCATTTCCTTTATTCCACTCCATTTTTAGCAAAATGCCTCTCCCAAGGGCACTCCAGAGGTCTGTGGTGTCAGAAATTCAGGGCTCACAGCCACACATTTCCAATGTCTTTGCAATCATGGAACAGGAGCAGGATCCTCTCCTCAAGAGCAGACATGGCTGGGAAGTCGTTCCTTCATTGTCTGGGACATTTCTGTCCTTTTCCATGTTTGTTTATACATTATCCAGCCCAAAAAGGCACTAAATCAGTGCTTCACTCCAAGGACTCTGTTTCAAAGAGGAAAGATTTAGGGTTTCAGGAATGGGGAATGGCTCAGTGTTGCAGTAGATGTGATAAAAAGGGATTTTCAGAGCAAAATAAACCATTCTATTCATCCTGCTGCATCACCACAGTCCATCTTGCCACATATCTGGGACACCTACCTGACCTGGGGTTAGTCATTTCATCATTCAGGGAAAGACTCAGGGAAAATAAGTCACTGGGCAGAAGAACACACGAGAGCAGTTTCCACATATCAGACAGCTGAGATATTTATGCAGTTATTCATTTGCCTTCCTTGTCCCACAATCTGAGAACCCTCTGCCGGGCTCCAATCCCTTCTGCCTACAATTCTGAGGACATCACTGAATTTAGCATTGCAGGCTCCTGGGGAGATAAGCAGGATTGTCCTCGGGTGTACAGATAAGGAAGGAGAAGCACAGAGCGACTGAAGGAGTTGCCCAAAGTCACATAAAACAGCCCTGGCACAGCAGGAAAGCAAATCCTGGGTCACATCATCCTCAGGCCTCTGGATTGTCAAAATTTTACTACTCAGCCAAGGGATTTTGCATCTCAGGTGGGTTTGGTGCTGGGACAATCAGAGAGGTTCTGCACAGAATATTCAGGGGATGTTCATTTTCTCAGATTTCAGTCTGGGCTTCTTAGAAACCCTTTCCAGAGGGAGAGACCTCTGCTTTAGGTGACACCCCTAAGGCCCTCTGTAAGTCACTTTTTGCTGCTATTCAGTCCCTCAGAATGGAGAGGGAATTTTGGAAAAGCAGCAGATATCCAAGTCTCTGCGCCCTGCAGGGAAACTCAGGGGATCAAACGAGCTGAAGGCAGAGCTTCGGCGACCAAAATAAAGCGCTTAAAATGCTCTGAAGTCAAGATCCCCGTGAGGAATTGGTCCCTGCCAACCTCCTCCTGCCAGGTGCCTTTCCAGCAGCTCTCTCCAAGCCCCAACCAGCTGCTGCCACCAGAGCCAGCCAGAGAGGGACGGGGCGACCCGACCCGACAAACACACGGCACTTCCCTGCTATCTTCGCCCAATCTCTTGCATTTTTATATGGCACCTTAATAACCCCTCATTTCCATCACAAGTGCATGCTTTCCTTCTGCTTATCTCCATCTCCACGGCCGCTCCTGCCCCATTCCTGCGGCCGCGCCGCCCCCGGCTACGACCCGGGGATGTTTTTGGGATGCTCGGGGATGCTCGGGGGAGGCAGGACGTGTCCCATGGCTTTGGGGAGGTGGCAGGACGTGACTCACACCCGTGGCAGGGCTCCATCTGCGTCAGTATTGAACCCGCTGCCTTAACTTAGGGGGGTAGGAGATGTTCAAGCCGGCGCCCTAATTTCGTGCAGTCATTAAGAGACCTCGCTGCGACTTTCTCAGGAGACAAAACTCCTCAGCTCGGTGCCCCGGGGCCAGAGCTGAGCTCCTTTGCCCTGCCTGCCTGCATTCCCCAGGTAGTTACCATCAGATACCAGGCGATTTGCTTCCTGTTGTGTGCTCTTAAGTGGTGGCTGCATTTCAAAAGCAGGGGAGTGATTGAGTCCTATCCAGGCTGTAAAAGGCGCTTTCTGGGAAGAGCAGAGCTCGCTGTAATTGGTGCTTCTCAAGGCAAATCCCATCGATACCCTCCTGGCTAAAAACCGTGCGGGGTTTAGGTGATGGACATGAGATTTAGGGTTTGGTGTCTACAGCCAAAACTGTGCTCCTGGAGCTGCTTGTTTGGCTGTGGCCAAGTCCTGGCAAACACGGGAACTCTCCAGGCTGTGCTGCCTGAAGCTCCCTGGGGTTTGAGCTCTGCACCTGGGCAGAATCGTTGGATTGTAGAACCCTTAAAGCTGGAAAAGACCTGCAAGGTCACTGAGCCCAAGCATGAACCCAGTGCTGCCACAGAATCCCATGTTCCCACATGCCGTGTCCTTTAAATCCCTCCAGGTGACTTCACCACTCCCCCTGGCCTGACAACCCTTTCAGCGAAGAAATTTTCCCTAATATCCAACCAAAATATCCAATTTTCCTTAAAATTCCCCAAATTTTCCTTCTTGACACAGCCCGAGGCCGTTCCCTCTGCTCCTGTCCCTGTTCCCTGGAGCAGAGCCCGGTCCCCCTGGCTGTCCCCTCCTGTCAGGAGCTGTGCAGAGCCACAAGGGCCACCCTGATCCCCCTTTTCTTCAGGCTGAGCCCCTTCCCAGCTCCCTCAGCCCCTCCTGGGGCTCCATTCCCTTCCCTGGACACGCTCCAGCCCCTCAGTTGGGATTCTTCCCCTTCTTGTAGTGAGGGGAATGCCCAGGGAAACACCACTGGGCTGATGGCTCCTGCTGAATCCAAGCTGGAATCCACAAGCCATGGACTCCCAAGCCAAGGCCACCCCTCTCATCCCCACGCAGGAGGAGTTTTCCTGCACAAACACCACATTTTCTTTCTGGTCCAAGCTTGGCAAGGCACAGGGAGTGTCCCCGAGGTTTGCAAGCATCAGCTCAGCGCTCACAGCTCCTTCCCAGGCCTGGATCTCTCCTGGGCAGAGGAAAGGGTGATTCCCAAGAGATGAGAGCTGGCCTGGCCAAGGACCTTTAGGGAAGCACATCGTCCTTGTCTCTGAACTGGAGATACCTGGATTTGGTGGATGGACCAGCTGGTGGGTCGGGAATTATCTGGATGGTGGCACTCCAGGGGTGTTCCTCGGGGGCTGGGACAAGGACAGTGGCATCCAGGGCACCCTCAGGAGCTTTGCTGGTGACACCAGGCTGAGGGAAAGGATGGAGCTGCGGCTCTGTGCAAACCTCATGAAGCTCAACAAGCCCAAGTGCAAGGTCCTGTGTTGGAAAATCCCAGCTCTACAGAGACAGGGCAACTGAGAGGCCTTTTAAAATATTTTATTCCATTAGCAGTCTTGATGAAGGCTGAGACATAAGAGATTAAAAACTCAATGCCATTCCATCGGAAGCCAACCTGTTTCCTGATTACCTTATAAATATTTTCTTATAAATACGTACCTTATAAGTATTTTTCAGCCTATTAGCTTTTGTCAGGCAATGCTGCTAATACTTCTAACACCAATCACCTATTATTTTAATCACCTATAATCACCTATTATTTTACCCCATGTGGTCCTGCTACAATGCATCTTTCACAGTTCTAATTCTCCAAAATATCAGGTCTTTTTGCAAGGCCATCTTCTGAAACTTGTTCCTAGTTCAATCTCTCTCTCAGCAATGTCATCTCCATTCCATGGCCTTCCTAAGTCAGCACACCTTATCTAGAGTTTGCACACAGGTGTGCAAGGCTGTGTGAGCTTTCAGTCAGTCAGGTTTTGAGAACCCTTCACAAATCCATTTCTCACAGTCCTGCACAAGGGTCAAGCCAATCCCAATCCCAATCCCAATCCCAGACACAGGCTGGGTGGAGAATGGGGTGAAAGCAAACCTGAGTAGGAAAACTGGGAATGCTGGAACCGCATGACCTTTAAGGACCATCCAATCCAATCATTCTGTGATTTTATGGAAAGGTTTTGAGGTGTGTCAGCCTTTCCCTGGCCAGACACTGCCCCTTCCACCTCCCTACCGGATTATAATGGCATCCACCCCACCACCTCACCTCCCTGGCTTTTGTGAGGAGCCTTTCATTCTTCAGGGACCCCAAAGCTGGTCAGAAATGTTCTTGGAGACCTCATATAAAGTGCTGCACCCCCAAAATTTGGTTTCTGGATCCCAGCTGGACTTAGGCAAGCGCAAGATGCAGAGTCCCCAGTCCTGTGTGAATGGAACTCTCCTGTCCATGCTCCAAGCTGAGCTTTCACAATCAAGAACTGCATGGTCATCATTTGCAGGCTGGCCAGATGCTGAACAAAGGTTTTTCAAAATCACACTGGCGACCTGAGGGTTCCTACATTTTCCTTTTCTTTTCTTTTTTTTTTGGTTGTAGCCCTCGGTGACTTAATAACCTCCCCAAGTGCCCTGGCAAACATGTTCCAGGACATTGCTCATCCCTTCAGCCTGTGAGTTCATGCACATTATGGGATTTGCATATTGTTGTGTTTGGTAGCCTTCCCAAAGCAAAGCCTGAGTTCTTGCTTAAGCCTAAAATCCAGCCAGGACTGCTCCACAGTTGCGATTGCTCCCCGAAAACATGTCGAGCTTTTTGGCTTGGTCCATGAAACTCTCTTCACATTAGCAAAGCCTGGAAGCATCTGGAAGGCAAAGATTAAGCCAAAATGCCCAGGGAAAGCTCAGATCAGCAAAATATGGTGCAGGGAAGGTTTGAGTGGTTTTTGAGAAGTCAGGTGATACAAAGCTCAGTAGAAGCTTTGGTGAAGTTGCATCAACTGAAAATGTGACCTTGTGACTTTATGGATCCATTAATATTTCAGTGTCTCAGTGGAATAATCTAAAAAGTGTAAGAAAGAACACAGTTTCTAGGATAACTGGTCTGTAAGCACAAGGTGAGTGGGGAATAATACAGGAGGTTAAGGGAGACCAGTTATCAGAGTCATTGTGCCTGCTTAGAATTACCACAAGGGTTTGAGAACAGCCCTGTTCATGGTAAAAATCCCATTTTTACCCTACTGTTGTTTTCTAAGGTGTGGTGTTGAACTGAGGGGTCATTTCTTGTGAGTGAAGAAATCAAAACTGTGAGGAGAAAGGGAAATAAAAATTGATATCTTGGGGTATTCCCCACTTGCAAAGCAGTTTGAAAAGTTTGGTTTTCATTTTGGCACAGTGTGGAAAAAGCTGTGACATCCAGGAAAGCCTTCCCTGCTCCCCTTCCCTGCCCAGCTCTCCCTGAGATGGAAGCTGTGAGGGAAGTTCTCCACAAAGACTAAAACTCCTCAGACCTCAGCCATGACATCTCCTGGCTGATCCCACCCTCCAGCCTGGGGCTGTGGGCACAAAGGAAAGCTCATTTCCCTCATTTCCAGTCCCCTTGGCAGGGACCTTGATCAGGCAAGGGAGGAAAACTTGGGGCAGGTGCATTTTGAGTTTGTCACTGAGTAAAACACTCAGCCTTGGGGGAAAAGGGATGGAGGGAGGGGACAAGGTTTGGTTTACATCCTGAGGATTGAGGATGTGACAGTCCTGGCATTTTTCTACCTTCCAGCCACCAGCGCCTCTCCCTGCCAAGGAGAAGGAGCTTTACCTGGTGCTGTTCCCACCGCCAGGTAAAGCATGAGGCAGTTGTTAAGTGTAAACCTGCACTTTTTATTTTTATGGGAATATACCCCAATTCTGAAGCAAAGCTCATGACTCAGGGTCTGGCTGTGTGGTGCACTGGCTGCACAGTACCATATAGAATATTCCCCTGAAATTCAGGTTTGCACAGCTGTCTGTGGTGCCATGGCCCTCTCCAAAGACCTGAGGATGACCCCAGTCAGAACTTTTTGGCTGACCTCAGTGGCCTTGAATCAAGCCTGGTCCTGTCTGCACAGGAACTCATTTCCTAGCACCAAAAAAAAAGTCTTTGGAGTAGGTCCAAGCCAGACCACAGGGAAGAGGAGGATTCCTTGGCCTTCTGCCATGCCCTCCAGAGAAGATGTTCAGAGGGCTGACCAAATCCATCCTTCACTGGCCATTCCTTGTTGCAGTGTTGTGAGGGTCCCCAGGACGAGGTGAGAGATGAGAACTGACTCTTAAGTTCTTAGAAGGCCTGATTTATTATATTATGATATTATATTAAAAGAAAATTATAGACTAAAACTACACTAAAGAAAGAGAAAGGAGATATCAGAAGTCTAGAAAAGAATGAATAATAAAAACCCATGACTGACCAGAGTCTCGACACAGCTGGACTGGGATTGGTCATTAAGTAAAAACAATTCACATGCTGGGTAAACAGTTCTCCAGATCACATTCCAGAGGAGCAAAACGTGGAGAAGCTGAGGCTCCTCCCCTTGCCAGGAGAAGAAATCCTGGCGAAGGGATTTTCCATAAAATATCCCAGTGACACTTCCTCTCTCCCGCAGCCACCAGGGAGTCGGCCTTCGTCCACGCCATCGCCTCCGCCGGGGTGGCTTTTGCTGTCACCAGGTCCTGTGCCGAGGGCTCGGCCACCATCTGCGGCTGTGACACGCGCCACAAGGGCTCTCCTGGCGAGGGCTGGAAGTGGGGAGGCTGCAGTGAGGACGTGGAGTTCGGGAGCATGGTGTCC
Source organism: Calcarius lapponicus (assembly GCA_039654755.1). NCBI lineage: Eukaryota > Metazoa > Chordata > Aves > Passeriformes > Fringillidae > Calcarius > Calcarius lapponicus. The sequence continues at coordinate 12,635,449 of CM077464.1, read as the reverse complement.
CGGGAGTTCGCGGACGCGCGGGAGAACCGGCCCGACGCGCGCTCGGCCATGAACAGGCACAACAACGAGGCTGGAAGGACAGTAAGGACGCTTCATTTCCTATTTTCCTGTTGGTGTTTTCTTACCTGAGAGGATGAGGGGTGGGAGGGGATTAAGGGGGCTCAAAGGACCTAAATCGGGGCAAATTTGTGTCACAAAATGGTAATACCTGTCCTGTGATAGTTCTAGATCTGCGTGCTCGGTCTTCGAAAGCTCCACATGAATTCACCCACAGAGATGTAAACACCTGCCTTGGAGTCAACTGTCCAGATCTCTTTTATAGAGAATGGATCAAGGCATGTGTAAGATGGGATTTCATCCCATCTTATGAGGATATCTGCCCCCAGAAGATGGGATTTCATCCCAATTTAGGAGGATATCTACCCCCAGAAGATGGGATTTCATCCCATCCTATGAGGATATCTGCCCCCAGAAGTTGTGGATGCCCCATTCCGGGCAGTGCCCAAGGCCAGGTTGGACAGGGCTAGCAGGAGGTGTCCCTGCCCATTCCAGGGTGGTTGGAACTGGATGATTTTTAAGGTCCCTTCCAACCCAAATCATTCTGTGATTCCACTATTAGAGTTATTAACCCAGTTAATAATATCCTAATTGTGCCTGTTCTCTTCCACTGACTGTGGGACACCTGAAGTTTGAGTGCAATTGCCCATTCCCCTTCTCTGCAGCCTTGAGGGAGGAGAAGAGCCAGGAGAGCTTTTCCCACAACCCATCTTTTCAACCCTGTTCTATTTCCCAGGAAATATTTAAACAAAATTGGAGGCAATATAACTCTGGTGCCTCCTGATTAAACTTGGATCGTGCCCTGAAGCTGTTTTTACTTCAGACAATCCTAGAACAAAACGTGCAGGGGAAAAGAAAGCACAAAATTTGCCTTATACACAATGTATCTTTTCCCTAGGTGGAATAATCCCAAAAGGGGGATGTTCCTTTTTTTTTTTTTTTCCCCATCTCAAGAATAGCCCATAAATCCAGAAGAATGCAATTTGTGGGAAACAATTTGTAGAACTGAACCACAAAGCCCTTTCTAACAGAGATTATGCCACAGCTTCTCTGAGATAAGAGGGAACAGGTTAATGTGGTCCTGTCCCCACAGCAGAAGGTCTTGCACATATCCAGGAGGATGTTTGTGCAGTGAGCTGTACCAAAGCCACCACAGCTGCTGTGCTGGGACACGTCCTCAGGCAGGCTGGGGTTTCTCGAGAGCTCCTGAAGTGGATGCTGTGAATTCCCAGTGGTGTTATCCCACCTCACACCACAGCAGAGCTGTTGGAAGACAACTTCCGAAAGGGAAATACCACCAGAAACCAAAATTGTCTGCAATGGGTACGACCACAAGCAATGATGTGGTTTCCTCCAGCTCTGGCCTGAATTATCCCAGGTACCCCCAGGGATGGGGCAGTGCTGGTGGCAGTTACTGGGATATGTAGTGAGAAAAAGAGGGCTGGGGAGAAGCCGTGTGGAGTGCAAAGGAGGGATTTCCTTTAAAGTGAGAATCCTTGGAAAACAACAAACATGCGGTGTTTGCCAGTCCCCAGGATGAGGGAAGAGATGAGAATCTTGACTCCATGTGTCAGAAGGCTGATTTGTTATTTTATGATACATATTATATTAAAAGAAAATGATATATTAAAACTACACTAAAGAAAGAGAAAGGCGATATCAGAAAGCTAGAGAGGAATGAACAATAAAATCTTATGACTGACCAGAGTCCCAACACAGCTGGACCTGTGATTGGTCATCAAGTAGAAACAATTCACATGAGACCAATCACAGATGCACTTGTTGCATTCCACAGCAGCAGATAATTATTGTTTGCATGTCATTTCTGAGGCCTCTCAGCTTCTCAGGAGAAAAAATCCTGGCAAAAGGATTTTTCATAAAATATGTCCGTGACACAAACATCCCTGTGACCACAGGCCTGCAGAGGTCTTTTTACTCTAAGTCTTGTTCCTTGGCTGAGTTCTTCTAGGACATTTTACAGGTGTCAGACCATGACCAGAAATCCCACAGACATCACACCATGACCTGAAATCCCACTGCTTTAGAAAGCACTGGTGTTTTCCATCCTCACCATGCCAGCACCCATGGGACAGCTCTTCCAGGCCTCCATGCCTGAGTGTTCCCAGCTAAACCCGAGCCATGGGCAACCTTTCCTATCAGTTCCATAGGAACTGCAACCCTACTGCTCCTCTGGGAGTTTTGATTAAGCTCAGTGTGATTATACCAACCAAACCTTCTGCGGTTCTCCCTCCTCGCTAATTGCAGCCAGCTTTGTGGCGGGCGATGCTCCGTAAATAACACAGGAAAACACCTGATGAGCACCAAGGTGCTGATTCATGGCAAATCTCATGGACTCAGGCTGGCACTCGCCTGTTCACGTACCCAGAAATTTGCTGATCGCTCTGAAAATGCAGATTATCAAGCTGTTGCATAAGGTTGTCTCCCACCCCAGAGTACTGGAGGGCAACACCTCTGTTTATTTAAACTCGTTATATAAGAGGTAAAAACAAGCAGCAAGCTTCTGGGATCAATAATCACCCTCCCATTTATCCCAGGAAAGTGTTTTGTGCTGAAGCCTGAGCCTTTAAAATCAAACGTAGGGCTCTTAATTTTTTTTTCCTTAAGTGATTTTAGAAATATCACAAACCTGGCTTTAAAATAAAAACAAATCTCTTTTCAGTTTCTGAAAGTAGCCAGTAGCAAGGGTTGAACCTTGTTTGCTTAAGTAAAGACAAAACATATGTAAAGGATGGAGTTCTATTCTAGATAGTTAGGATATTTAATCTTTTATTTCCAACAGAAAAGCTGCTATTTTCATTTATGAAGGCATTGTTTGAGTAGCTTTGTGTGTTCTTTGCTTCTCTGCCCAGATGTGTTTGAATTCTTTTCCTGTGTGACAGCACTGTAATATTCCCACATGAGCATTGATAAGACAGAAGTTAATAAATCTCCTTGGTGAAAGTTTTTGGTAAATGCTTAAATTTGAGCTGGGAGTCAGAAGCAGTCACTGAAAACCATAAAGTACAGAAGTTTTATGGCTTAGACCCAGCAGTGACTGGGGGCATAAGGGGATTTTTGTTCACAAGAGTACAAATATATCTATGAAAACATCCATAATTCCTTGGACAATCATGGCCAAGTGGCAGAATGTCGTAAAGAGTTTTAATTACAGGTTAACGTCTCCCTTCTCCTTTGCCTTTCTTCTCTTTTGCAGTCCATCATTGAGCTCATGCACCTCAAGTGCAAGTGCCACGGGCTCTCGGGCAGCTGTGAAGTGAAGACCTGCTGGTGGTCCCAGCCAGACTTCAGGGTCATCGGCGACTACCTCAAGGACAAGTACGACAGCGCGTCCGAAATGGTGGTGGAGAAACACCGGGAGTCCCGCGGCTGGGTGGAGACCCTGCGGCCCAAGTACAACTTCTTCAAGGCCCCCACCGAGAAGGACCTGGTTTACTACGAGAACTCACCGAACTTTTGCGAGCCCAACCCCGAGACAGGCTCCTTTGGGACCCGCGACAGGATCTGCAACGTCACCTCCCACGGGATCGACGGCTGCGACCTTTTGTGCTGCGGCCGCGGGCACAACACGAGGACTGAGAAAAGGAAAGAGAAGTGTCACTGTATCTTCCACTGGTGCTGCTACGTCCGCTGCCAGGAGTGCATACGAGTCTACGACGTCCACACGTGCAAATAAATCGGGCGTAAAGCCCCCCTTGGCCGGGCTCCGAGTGGAGAAATGGATTTTTGAGCCTACTTCCTCTGAGGTTGCAGATGTGAGAGAAGTCTACTTTTTTTGATATTAAAAAAGAATAAAAAACTGGACAAAAAAAAAATTTAAAAATAAAAAGGCTAAAACTGGTTGGATAGAATAGGTCTAATGACTTCTGGGCTATCCCGAGGTACATCTGGCAGTCACACAAGTTCTGCCCCGACGCCGATGTCTCCGGAAGGAGAGCAGCTTTTTCCACCAGCCCACAACACCGAGCTGGAAAGAAGAGCATTAGCAAAAGCATGGATTTGCTCTGCTCCCACCCACCTGAAGTGACTCGTGTGATTAAGTGTCCTTTGAAAGACTTGCATCTTCCTAAGCGTCTCCTTTTCCCTCAGCCAGGCAGAGGCTGTGCTGAACAGCAGCACTGAGCTTTCTGAGAGATCTCTCTGCAAACCCAAATGACCAGACTGTGTAATATGAGCAACAGCATCAATAGAAATAAAAGCAGATAAATTAAGGATCTTTAAAATAAAAAACATGACTACTTCTTTGCTTTTGCCTTGGAACCAGAGAAGTCTACAAATGTCTAGCAGAGCTGGAGAGTGGGCAAGCTCTTGATGTGAACTTTTTTGTGTAGTAGCTTCTGCCAGATTGGACATAGGATCCTGTGACATCTGTAGAATGGGAAGGAGGGAGAAGAGGAGGGAGAGAAAGAGAGAAAACTGCTGATGACTTCCTGTAAACACCCTGTTGGCACACAGGTGACGTGCACAGTACGGAAATGTTCAGTGTCTCGTGTGCGAAGTGAAGAGGACTCTGTGTGCATTGAGAAGGACACAGTCCCACATCTGGGAATGCTGCTCCAGCTCTCCAGCCTGGCACGTGGCTCAGCCAGTGAGTCTTCCTTGGGAACATGAGGTGCAGTGAGTCTCTGGGGCTGGACACTCACTCCTGAGCGCAGGACATCCATCTCCTCAGCACCCCAGGGAAAGGATGGCAAGGGAAGGTGTTCACCCTTCCCACCTGGATGGGGAGGTCTGTCAGCAGCAGTGGAAAGTGCACTTAGTTCTTCCACTCTCTGCACCTGATGCAGGCTTCCCAGGCACTTGGCAGCAGCCTGAGCCCACAGGTCTGTCGGGAACATGGATCTGAAGGACTCATTGCCACCCATTAATTGACATGAGGGTGAAGCAACCCACCACCACCACACCCCACGAGCTGGAGCAGTCTCAGACTCAAGCCAAACCTTGTCCCACAGCTAATTCCTACAGCCATTCCCAACCTGTAAAAGCGGCACAGATTAAAATGGACAAAACCCAGAGTGTGAGCTGGCCCAGAGTTTGGGTGAGCTTGGACACAGAGCCAAATCCCAGCTTTGCAGGGCTGGCCCATCTCTGCTGCTCAGCCCTGAGTGCCCATCTTTGCATGTTGCTCTGCCTCCAACGCCAGATCAGGATCACAGTTTACAGAAACAGGTCTCACCTCCTCCGTGGGCATCAGGACTCCCTGCAGGGGATCAGGCATGAGCTCAGCCCACCACCTTGGTATTTACAGCACTGTAACCCTGCTTGGGCTATTCCTGGTCAATACTGGGATAAATGAGGGGTGAACCAAGCACAGTCATAGCCTGTTTTAGCCCCAGATGCACTTGCCCTGTGTCCTCTCTGCCTCACCCCTGCTTTTGGGTTCCTATCCTGGAAAAAGGACAATGGATGGGTGTTTATTCTGCCTCTTCAGCACAGGAAGGGAAACAGGGCATGAGTTAATTCCACTTCATGGCAATGGAATCATGGCCCTTGGCTGGTTCACTCCTGGAAATCTTTGTAGAGAAATCAGAGTGCTCCTCTCTGTGTGTCAGCCTTTTCCCAGGAACCAAAGGAGGGAGTATGCAGAAGAAGAAGGGAACAAACAGAGCTTAATCCCATCAGAGAGAAAACAGGAGGAAATGATGCCTCCAGGGGCTGGCTCTGAGTCACAGCGTCTCCTGGGACTACTCCTAGGCTGGTGCAGTTTATGCATCACCCATTTGTCTCAGGGCTGTGCCCACGGGCACAAGCAAGATTTGCTTATTGATGGAGGCACTTCTATCAGTGCTTTGCAAAAAAAAATAAAAATGCTGCAGTGAAATGAGAGAAGAGAGAGAAGGAGAGAGGAGATCAAGAGAAGCAAAGAAAAATATGGGGAGAAATTCAATCTGTAACACCTGTCCATGTAAACACTGCACCCCATCGATGGCCACACACCACGTGGAGAAGGCAATAGGTCACTGAAAACTTAAATGAAGATCAATTAATGGATGCATGACTGATTTACATAGTGCAGTCTTGGAGAAAAGGAAAACTTAATCATGGGAAATAGAGAAGGAAGCCACTGCAGGGGGAGATTGCACCTGTAACCAACATTCAAACACAATCTGTCAGGAAAGCAAATGCTCCAGAAAGCCACATAAGGGGTGGAAGACATTGATAAATTGGAGAGGATGGGATAAGGGAAGATACATCTGATTTACTTAATGTGATGCAGCACAAGCAGCCACAGTGAGAGATGTCAGACACGTCCTACCAGGAACTTCTGCCAATAAATGGTGACACAACAGTGGAAATTCAAATCATTGCAGGCCACAGTCCCTTCAATCCATTGACTTCAGCGGGGTCACACCCACAGCTGGTTCTACCCTAAGATTTTTAAGCCAAGTGGTTTCAAACTCCTCCTTTTACACCACACCAGTGTAGAAATGGGTTGGAGGATTTGGTTTCCACGTGTGGGAGCTGGAATCTGCCCCCAGCCCATCCACAGCGTGTTCACATCCACCATTTCTGCTTTTGCGCCAGAACAAGCCCAGCATCACCAGCAGGTGAAGCTTTTTTGGGAAGCAAGGGGGAAAAAAAAATTGAAACTGGGCATTTGCTGAGCAATTGCCTCTAGAGGTGAACAAATCTTGACTGCAACAGTGGGATTTATTTCATCCGGTCTAAGCTATTTATCTAATTTTCTGCTGGGATCAATGGCAAGAAACAAACCCAGAAGGTGATTCATGGTATTTAGGATGGTACCTAAGTTATGTTTGGTTAAGTGCCCTCTGGGTGTATCTCTGACCTCAGCTGCTGAGCTCAGAGCAGACGGTGAGCTCTTCCATGGGTCCAGACTGATGATGTGAAATCCACCGTGAGTCAAGGAGGTGAAGCTACAACCCGATCATCACCTGAGATGGGCTGGAAGCTGTGCTCCTTCCCTCCAAGCTGGGCTCAGGCTTGAACCAGCTCAGTGGCTGGGGACTCCTCCCCCACCATTCAAGGGGATTTTAAGGAAGCCTGTGGGTGCTTGTTTGGGTTTGTTGTGTAATTAATCATCCCCGTGATGATCCAATGTAAGGGGCTGAGCAGCTGCTACTAAAGTCAGTGAAAAATGCCTGAGTGAATTCTGTTCATCACCCCGAGCACACCCGGGGGGTTCCAGTCCTGGGTCTGGCTCTGCCCATCCCTGAGGGGGGAAAAGAGCCTGCCAGGGGTCTGGGAGCTGGGCCTGTCTTTTGGAGAGGGGGCTTGGGCCATTGCTCACTGCTGCACATGAATCTGGGAGGTGTTTTTGGAAAACAGATCCCTCTCCACTGCCTACACCAGGTGTCTCGAGTCAGGGTTTCCACTGCACCAGTGAGAAAAATTTAGCCAGTGATGAGTGAGGTGCCATCCTTCCCCACAGGAGATGGTCTGAATGCCACCCAGAGCTGCCTTCTGCCTCAGCTTCTCCTGTGAAAACTGTAGGACCTTACTTAAGGAAGGGTCTTGGCATTTCACTCAATAATAGAAACATCTGGTGACATATTACAGGTGCCCTACAATGTCCTGTTGGGGTCCAGATGTTGTTTCAATGGCCTAAGACCCACACAGATTATAAGAGACCGCTGGGTGTCCAAAATGACCTGAGATGTCTTTGTGTAGGCAACTGAATTGGGCACTTCTCTGGACGTGGTTTTCTGTCAAACCCCTCTCCCCCACCTTGGTGTAGCGCTCCAGTTTATAATCAAAAGGAAAACATCGTTGATTTCCCACAAATGGGAGCTGGCCATCTTCTCCTCTGTGCTCCCTGGTGTCCTTCCCTGGCGAGGTTTGTCCTCAGGCAGATGGTTTGTACCAGGGGTGTCTCTGGCAGGACGGGGGAAAAGGGACAAGGTGTCACCCAACAAAGTAACAGATGTAAAAAATAAAAGTGAAAAAGGACCATAACTCCATCCTCTCCCATGCTGCTATCCAGCCTCTCCTTTAGATGAACAGAAGGGTCAGATGGGCCCCATCAGTTCCACATCCAAAGTATTAAAGACAGTGGCGTTACCTGCGAGGGGTGAATTTGGCCTCATCTCTTTTCTTTCTATGAAAGAAATGGAAAGTTTAGGAGTTTGGTTGTTTTGTTGGGTTTTGGGTTTTTTTTTTTTTCCTTTTTTTTTCCCCCTTGGTTTGGTTTAGTTTTAGAATTTGGGGGCTTCTCTTTCTCAGAGAAAAGGAAAATACGGGGAGGGAAGAACATTTTTGATGCTTGACCCTGGTTATCTCTCTCAGCTATGTGTCGTGCCCAGCACTGACAGTCTTCTCCAAAGCATTTTGGAATCTCCAAAATTGCTTCCACTCCTTATGGGAAGTTTCACGTGCAGAACTAAAGCAGTTGGGATTTAATTTTTGGAGGGGATTGCAGAGACAACCACACCACAAAATGCAACATGACACAGAAATCCCTGGGTCAGCACCGACCTCGTCAGCCCTGCAGTGCTGTCATCTAAGCTGAGCACTGCAGAATTTCTGTACTAACAAACCCCAGAAAACAATTTCTTCCGCCTCTCAATCTCAAATATTTTTGGTGTTTTCATTGCATTCAGAGGTATTGCCACAGAAATGTCCCTGGATTATGTTACATTTGTCATGTGTGTTCATATTCTTATCATGCCCCTATCCTTAAATTAATATACGGGAGAAAAACTCTTGAGCTTTGCGTCACTTATTTTTTTATTTATTTTTAGCTTCAAAGATTGGTTTCAGTGCTGAAAATCTGGTGTTTGATGTTGTTGGGGATATTCAGGGTTGCAGCATGAGCACTCTGCAGGAGCTGGGAGCTGTGAATCCAGTCCCAGGGCCTGCACTATGGAAATGACTCCAGACTTCCCTTGATGCTTTAACAAAATCCATTTGAGAAGATGAAAACAGGGCCATGAAAGGCACCAAACCCAACTGCCCTGCTCAGATCTGTCCTTCCTGAGCTCCAGCAGCTGCTGGGATGAGATGCCAGGGAGTGTTGGATGAAGGGAGAGAAGGTGGGCTGGGCAGGACAAGACCTCATCTCTTCTTCATACCTATAATTTCCTATTTTCTACCTCCCTCCAAGCTAAACCTTGGCTGCTTTAGTTGTGACTTCTCATGATGGGAGTATCTCTTTTTTCTAGATTGCCCCTCTCTCGCTGGAAGCAGTGGTGGCATCTGGCTGAATCGTTTTATCCACACCTTAACCCTTCCATCCTTCTGTTCCCTGCCCTCCCTTGTGTTCTCCACAAAGTTCCTGCTCTGCAGCTCCTCACCCCCAGCTCAGGTCTCCATAAACACCTCTGGGGTGCAGATTCCTCAGCTTGGTGGGAAACGGGGGCTCCTCTGGCCTCCGTTTCAGAGAAGGGGTGTTTAATTCTCATTCCTGCCCCTCTCAGTGTCTTCCTGGCTTGGTTAAGTTGGCTGCTCCCACTCTGCTGCATTTTTCAGAGGGGTCTTTGGTGCATCTCCACTTTGGAGGAGGAGATTTTTTTCTCAAGCAAGAACAAGAGGCCAGGAGTTGATTCCCAGGCAGTGGCACCTACAGTGGGATTTGGAATACAAGGAGGGATGCTTAAAGGCAGGTATCTACATGTGCTAGGTGCCTAAACCCCAATACAAACCAAATTATGGGCTCCATTTGCCTAAGCTCAGCATTTAGGGCTGAACTAAATTATTGAAATCATGTCTAGAGCCATCTGGGATGCTCCAGGGTACCCCACTGGCTCCTAAAAGCTACTCTGGAGGAATGAGGGCTTCCCTTGGATCTCAGGGCATATCTGGCAGACCCATGCAGATGCTTCTCCATCAGAGATGGGTGTCTAGATGTCTGACTCCCGTGCAGACACAGGCTTGGGGACATCCACAGGTGTGTGTGTGTCCTCATCCATGAGCAGGATCCCACTCCAGATTCCAAACTCTCTTTAGATTCTCTGAGGTGGAACACTGGTCGTGGTCTCAATTCTCACTTAAACCAACAAAGATCAGGTACAAGCGTCTCAAGGGGAGCAGAAGGTGGGCCTGTTCTGTAAAAATAATTATTTAATCCACTTTACTGCCTGGTTTGTCATGGCTTTGACCCCAAGGGAGCATCTCTGCTCTTCCTGCTGAGGAGCACACAATGGGAATGGGCAGGTCCCACCAAGTCATCCACAGGCAAAATCCTGCTCTTAGGTGGACACCACCCAGATGGAGAAAGTTCCTGAAGCCACAAGGGTCTGTTCCACATGATCTCCTCCTCTCTCTCTGTGGACCCTTTCTCACACATGTTCTGCATGCCAAGGGAGGTCTTGGACAGCCCTGCATGGAAGTGGGGAAAGAGTGAGGGGAGGCTTTCCCCATTTCCCTTCCTTTTCTGAGTTTCTTCTTATTATTTATTAGTATTTATTTATTTCTCTCCATTCATTCCACTCCACCAAAAATCCTGAAGGCAGGTCTGCCCCAGAGGCGGGCTGAGCAAGCAGCTGAGTGTCACCCATGGTTTTGAGGGATGGCACCATGGTGTCAGGCTCCTTCCCAACACTTCCACCTGCTCCTGCCCCTTGGAAAGCACAAGAGGTTTGAGGTCAGCCTCCCAAAACCTCCAAAAACAGATAAAATCCTCCTGAGTCTCTGCTGTACTCCTGGTTGTCCCACTGTCCCTGCCCCCAGCTGGTGGCAGCTCAGCCTTCACCTCCTCATCCCAGTGGGATCCCACTCCATCAGTCCCTCGTGGCATCACTTTCTGTCCCTCCCAGGACCAAACCTGCCCGAACAAGCCCTGTTGTAGCTTTGGACTCCCTGACAAGCCCACCAGCAGTGTGGAAGACATAAAACACAAACCTGTATCACCCCAGGGGATTCCCCCACGGTACAAAACATGCTTGTCCAGCAGTCAGGGACAAGTATCTTCTTGTGAGTGGGTTTTTTTTGCTGTTGCTTTCCCTTCCCACAGACTGTCTGCCTGATTACATTGCCTCCTTCAAAGCTCCATCACTGTCTGTGACCCCTGCCCTCACCCCTGTGTACAGATTGCATGTATGATACAACCTGGAATTCCAAAGCTATTGTACAAAGTAGAGTTGTCACCTTTTTCTTTTTTTTTTTTTTTCCTCCCTCTCAGTATTTTGTTAAGTCTGATGATTTTTTTATGATTATTTATTTTATGAATAAATGTATATATTAGTAAGAGTATATATTTGCGGAAATAACTCATCGGGACAGTGTTGTTGCTCTGCTGTTGTGCTTGTGACCTCATTGGCTTTTACCCCATTTTCTACTGACAGCACATTAGCAATGTCTTGTAACTGTTTTTTGTTACCAGTTAAGTTTGATAGATGTGTTAACTTTATAATTAAAATCTAAAAAAAAAAAAAAAAAAAAGTGCATTAATTTTAACCTGCGTTTGGGTCCTTTGTCCCACTGTTCCCTGGTTTTGACTGGATGGAATTTCATATTACAGGCTGAAATTCAGCTGGGTTATAAGAAATGAGAAAAAAGGTTATGAGAATAAGGTAATGAGAAATAAGAAATAAATATGCCTTCCTCTTGTAGGACAGGAGTTGTGTGCTTTGGAAGAAGAGATGTCACCTGTGCTGTCACCATTTAACCCATGCACAGCTTCTGTGGGGGGTGACAACACAAATACAAATAAAACAAATCCACTTAAACTGCCATGAGTCCATTTCTCTGCTGAGCATCACCAGGACAGGGACCCAGCTTCTTCCCCCAGAGCACTAAAAAGCCAACATGGCAAAGGGATGAGTTTTCACAATGTCTCTGGAAGAAGAAGAAATTTCATGTTGGTTTTGCCAATTCCAATCACTCCTTCCTTCCTCTGTTATTACTTTAGTTTGGGAGCCTTGAACCTCCTCTAAAAGCAAGCTTGATAACTTCTTTATAACTGACAGAGGGATTTAAACACATCCAGAGATTTATCCCAATTATTTAAACCACAGACCTGAGCTGGAATAAATCACCTTCTGGAGAAATCTGCTTCCTTACAGAGGCTCTAAATGAACACATCTATAAATGTGTTCATTTATAATTTATTGTATGAATGTAAAACAGCTTTTCCCTGGGAAGGGAGGTGGGCAGCACACTGGGACAAAATATCCCCCTCCCAAAAACACCCCCCATGCCTGGCTTTGAACAGCACAGGCCAAACACCACCGAGAGCTTTCAGCATTCCGGGCTCAGCATATTTTCCAGAAATAAATGATAAACATTCTTATTAAAGAGCACTTGAGATAAGCCTATTTGTTAAGCTGTGTAGCCTGCTTTGCCAGGTTTGAGCAGGAGTCTTTTTTTCTCTTTTTTTTTTAACCTAAATAGGGAAAACTAAGACATGAGTGGACATCTCAGTTACTCTCAGCTTACAGATACTCTTTGCCCCTCCAGATCATTTTAGGAATGGAAGAAAACAGTCTTGTTTACTTATTGCTGCCTCATGACATTGTTATTAGGGAAACTCTTGAAGTTTCCTTTTGTTTTTGTAAAATTATTGCCCCACGGGAAGGCAGCAGAAACTATGGCCACATTTAGCCAAGGCAGTGGCCTTTGCTCAAAACAACCCAGCTCACAAAAGTCACCTAAAACTGCTCCATTTGACACGAGAGCCAAGAGTCAAACCTCATCCCCAGGCATAATTTAAGGACTGAGGTGCTGCAGAGGGGTACCAGGTACCTGACAGCCAGAAGAGTTGAGAGCTCCATGCTCCTTTGAGAAACAGTGCACTGAACTTGGTGAAGCTTGGTCACCAGCAAAAAAAGAAAAAAGTCATAGAATTAGAATTGGAATTTTAGAATTATATTTAGAATTAGAATTAGAATTATTAGAATTAGACTGGTTTGGGTTGGAGGGGACCTTGAAGTTCATCTCATTCCACCCCCTTGCCATGGGCAGGGACACCTTCCACTATCCCAGGGTGCTCCAAGTCCCATCCAGCCTGGCCTTGAGCACTGCCAGGGATCCAGGGGCAGCCACAGCTGCTCTGGGAACCTGTGCCAGGGCCTCACCACCCTCACAGGAGAGAATTTCTGCTGTATCTCACTTAAATTCCCCCTCCTCCAGAATGAAGACGTTTCCCGTTTTCCCATCACTAGAGCTCTTTATGAAAAGTCCCTCTCCAGCTTTCATGCAGCTGCTTCAGATGCTGGAGGGTGCTGTGGCCTCCTCCCCTCCAGGCTGAACAGCCTCAAATTTCTCAGTCTTTCACCTCAGCACTGACTGAGCTACTCCTCAGCAAACCATGGCCAGGTTCACACTTCTGGGGGCACTTCATCCCCTCTCCTGACTGCTTTCCTTGCACAAACAGTGCCTCAAACCAGCCTGGGGTGTGCCAGATCCATGGGAACTGTGCAGATTGTTCTGTACCTGAGTTATTTTGCACCAGTCTGGTGGAAACCAACCCCCCCCAATGTGAGTGAGGGTTTAGCTTTTATATTTTCAGATTCTGTGCTGCTTTAGTGTGTGGGTCTGAGCTTCACATCAGGGGATGCTGAGCTCTGTGCACAGAGCAGGGAGACAAAACAATTCCTGCTCCAGCTGGGCACCAAGGACAAATGATCCAAATCTCAGCCCAAGAGCACAAACCCCGTGGGCTGGAGAGAGAAAAACAAGCAGGGTGGGACTGCAGGGGCTAAAGCTGGAATGGGACAATGAACTGCAAGGTGCAAATGGAGCAGAACTGATCCCAGGGAGAGACCCCGGGAGCGCTCGTGCATTTTGGGGCCATTTTGGTTCATCTTGGGTGCAGCCCTGGCTGGGCTCTTGTGCTGCCCAAGGTGCATCCATGGAGGGTTTAATAAATACCTTAAATCTTTAATACTTTAATATCTTATACTAATAAAGAACGTATTCTTTAGCTCCATCTAGTCTCTGTCCTAGGCCAGCCTTCACAAGGCATCCTGAGCAAGGCCCCCAAAGCCTCCATGAAGTCACAGCCTTGCCCCACAGGCTCCATGGACTGCAGGGAGTGGGGCTCAGCTCATGGATTCACCCAGCCCAGTGAAGGAGCCCACAGAAGCACAAACAGGCACAGGGATGCCCTCCAGGCTCTGCCTGCCCTCTGGGTGCTGCTCCAGGAGAGCCACGGGTCTGTGTCATGTCTGGGAGCTCCAGGGAGACATCTCAGATCCCCCAGGATATGTCACCAGCCATTAGACACTTTAGCCAAGTGACTGAGCCCAATTTGCCTGAACTTGAGGTCTGACTGTCAAGTTCCTGTTACTGTTCACAGTGAGTTGAGGGATTCATTTCACCATGAGGGCTGAGTGCTGCCTGTATCCTGTCACAGACATCTTTTATGAAAAATCCTTTCCTTAGGATTTTTCCTCCTGAGAAGCTGAGAGGCCTCAGGAACAAAATGTAAACAATGACTATCTGCTGCTGTGGAATGCAACAGGTGGATCTTTGATTGGCCCATGTTGGTTGTTTCTAATTCATGACCAATCATAGCCCAGCTGGCTCAGACAGAGAGCCCGAGCCACAAACCTTTGTTATCATTCTTTGATATTCTATTCTTAGCTAGCCTTCTGATGAAATCCTTTCTTCTATGTTTTTAGTATAGTTTTAATGTGATATATATCATAAAATAATAAATCAGCCTTCTGAAACATGGAGTCAGATCCTCATCTCTTCCCTCATCCTCAGACCTCTGTGAACACCATCACAGTGTCCCTTTGGAAATCTGGATGTCATGTGGATTTGGCACATCCCCCTGGGAGGTCCATGTCCATCTGGATTGGCAGGGGGATACCCAAAGCAATGACACTGAGACACCACAGACGGTCCTGGACACCTGTGTTCAGTCAGGCACCTGGAAAATCCCATCTCCACCAGCTGCAACAGGAGCTCAGAGCCTCTGAGCACCAGCAGGCAGCACTTTGCATCCTGCCACCCAAATTATGATGTCTTCATCTGCAAGTTGAATCCCGCTTGAGCAATCAGTCCAACCCAGCATCCTTTGAAGCTGTGAAATCCAGCTGAAAGCAGCTCTTGTCCAGCAGCTCACCAGGCCATAAAGAAACACACTGTGACCCAATGAAATCTGAAAGCTCTGCCATCTCACTGCTACCCAGCCTGGCTCTGGAATTTGCTTACTGATGTCTTTTATTTGCAGGTGTGGAAGGGTTTTTTCCCCCCACCATGCAGTCATTTGGAGGCACACAGCCAGGTTTGCATTCCACAGGGCTACAATCCGGTCTGGGATTTGCCTGGGAGTGTCAGCAGGTGAAGTGCTCACGAATGAACTTGGTGGTGGTGTTAGGGTGAGGTCAGCTCGGTTCCTCCTCAAGTTGGTTTCGTGCAAGGGCAGCAAGGTTAAATCACTTTAATGGTGATTTAAAACAGATCTGTGGTCTGGAGCTGACCCTCTGAATCCTTGTGCCATTCCTCCTGGTTCAGGAACATCCAAACACCCCAAATTCCATCTACTCTTTTGCCAGACAGGAGCACAGCAAGGCTCTGTTGGCTACACCTCACCAAGCCCTTGAGCTCTCAGAAATCCACTTGCTCTGTAATTTTTTTTTTCCTGGAATATGTGAGATAATTCTGAATTCTGTGTGTGGGAAAGAGAGGTAGTAGTGAAGAAGTGCCAGCTTTACCACAGTGAGAATTTCTTTCATGCAGGAATCCGGGGAGAGCCTTGAACCTGTTTGTTCTGTCCTAATCAATGCAGCTGCTTTGTGCAGGAAGTGCCTTTCATCCTGGGAATGTCAAGGCCTTTATGGCAGTATATGGAAATCCAGGTCCAAGCCTCCCCTCCCTATCAGACAAAGGTTTGAAGCCGTGGCTGAGTCACCAGGGACTGATAACTCCAGCCTGGTCTTGAGCAACCCGGCTGGAATTCCAGTTTCAACAAACTGCTGCTTTCCAGAGGACAAATGCTTCCTCTGGAATTTCTGTTCCTCAAGCTGCTCCTTCACAAGCAACACACCCAGATTCCAGGTGTGTTTCCAGATTCCAGAAATTTATTTATTTCTAATTTCTGTCAAAAATAAAGAAGCAGCTTGGGTCCCACTTATTTTTCAGACCCAAGGTCACAGAAGGGACCACATGGGAGACTTTGGTGAATCAGGATGAAGATGGGGGAATTTTTTGACCAAGAATTGTCACTGTGAGAGCAGAATTTAATGAGACACAGCCCCTTCAAGGACCTACAGATGGTTTTACCTTCCACATTGCCGTGCCAGGACTTTGAAGGGGATTTCTCTCTGCTGTGCTTCCCTCAGTGTCCCTTGGGACAGCGCGGTGTCTCGATGAAGTGGAGAGGGCAGGACAAGTAAATAATCCTGAAGTGGGGAAGGGAAGGACTTTGGCTGGCATTGAACAGCTAAATCAACAAGGAAACTCGTTCCTGGTCCAGCCATGGAGTGGGAACACCACCCTGCAGGCACCACAGTCACACAGGAGGAGTTTGGCACAGGGAGGGCTGGCAAGGAGCTAACCTTTAGGCTTGTTAATGAATGATAATTGAGTGGTCCTCAAGAGCTCTGAATAAGTTCCCCAGGCCCCAGCTGTTGTTTCAGGCTGGCAGGGGCTGCTGGGCACACCTTGCCTTAGCAGCAGATGTTGTTCCTGCTGGGGGAAGAGAAAGGTTACTCATTAAAAGGCAGCAGGCATTCCAAACACGGAATAAAATGTGACCAAAGGACTGGCTGTGCAGCTTGGATGGATTAGTTTCCCTCCCCTTTAATCAGGATGTTTTGATAGCTGGGGAGCACAGTGAGATCCAGGTGTCATTGTTGCTATCACAGCCTCAATCACAATGATAATCCTTGTTTTGTGGTGGTGCCTCTGGGCTCATCACCATCCTAAGACCATCCCTCGTGTGCTGGGTGATGCCAAAGAACTTCCAGGCCCAGAGATCTGGTTTGGGCTATCTCTGTTTCCATCCACAGTGATGCTGATAAATAAAACCAGCTCTCACCCATTGCTGTGGGCTGCCTCAGCCATTTGTCTGTAAAAACAGCTGTACCCAAGGAGGTCACACAGCTCTACACGTCAAGCAGATGTCTTGCAAATCATCTGAATGCAGAAGAACATCAGATTATTAACAGCACAATGACTGGTTAACTAGAGAAAAGCCAGGTCCACCTTTCACCATCATTTATCAAACCTGTAATGTCAAGGAAATTACGTTTTTTCCCTTGTGGCTTGCAATTAGTACAAGCCAATAAAAATCTGAATGTTCTGCTAGCTCATCAAGCAGGTGGTTAGAGCTTGCTGGCATGAAGAAGGTGGGAACTGCTCTGTAAGCACAGGTTACGTGGTGCAAGCTGGCACAATCCACCAAAGAAATCCTTGGGGCAGCCAGGTTTTGGGACACAATAGTGCTGAGAGGTGAATGTGGATCAAATACCCACCATTTCTCATCATATTACACCCAGGAGACATCCACTGTAATTAGGGTGAGAGCAACAGAAAGGTTTTCTGCTCATGGGGTTTGATGGCAGAAATCTCTGCCACAGGGAGCTGTGGGTATTTAAATTTATCTGAATTTAAGAAGCAGCTGGCCAGTGTTCAGCGAAGAAAGACACGTGAGGAGGTTTTATATGAAAGATTCAAATCTTCCATGGGAAATCCATGGGAGTTGAGTGGAAGTGTCCCCCTGGGTTTGTCCCCTTCTCCTGCCCTTCCCCTACACCTGGCTTGTGTCAGAGACAGGAGATGGGCCCAGCACAGCCTGATCCAGCCCAGCTGATCCTAAATCCACGGGCACAAACACCCATGAAACAGATCCATGAGACACTACTCTTCCTTCAACACTTCAGGGTGGAATGGCTTTCAGAAAAAGGTGATTCCTTCTCTCAGTCTGACTGCAAAAACGAAGACAGTGGTCGTTCCACCTGACTTTGGAAAGATTGAAAGCCTGACAAATCTTTACAGCCAAGGAGAGAGCGGGACATGTCCAGCAAGGGATTTGCATGGCCAACCCTGGGTGTCTGTTTTTAGAGATGAATCTCCCCCTCGGGGTGACTCTCTTCTCCCTTGACCACAAAACAAGCCTGGGCTGACTGGCTTGGACCTGGGCATCTCACTTTTAGAGGTGCAAATTAGGGCTGATGAAACCTTCCCAAAATTGCATGCCTCACCTCAGATTTGCAGGATTCTCCATTGTGAGGTGAACTTAGTAAAAGTATTAAAAAAATATATATAAAACACTAAAGGAAATGTACATGTGTTTCAGAAGTGTTTTGCGTGGGTTAAATAAATTTTGGTATCGAAATTTCCTTTCAACATGTCAGCTCCTGGCCCAAAAATAGTTCTCCCTGAGAAGTCTACAATGCCTCCCATAAGCAGGAAAACCTCTTGATAATCACAGGACCTGAAGAGTGAAAGCCACCTCTAACTAGGGAGAAACTTGCAGCTGAAGACACCAAAACAAATCCCATTCTTGACCAAAAAATGCCCTCAGTGTCTGCCCTGACCGTGAAATAATAAATCCTTAATGGCATTAATCTGAACAGCTGCTGAAGAAGCACAAAAGGCTTGAGTTGAGTCAGCTGGATTTCAACTCTGTGGCTGCAAGGAAGATTCAGACCTTGCAGGAGGCGTTCAAAGCCAGTCCTCACCTTGCTGGGTCTTTTCCAGTGGTGGAGAGTGGGCTCCTCTTCCAGATCCAAAGTCATCAGAGCTGCCATCTTTCACTTGCACGAGGATTTCTGTTGGATTTTTCTGTTGGATTCAGGATCTGGCTGTAAATCCAAATTGGGGTTGATTTTGAAGAGTAAATTTAAGGGGCTGCAGCTCCACAAGCTCCACAAACTCAGTTCGTGCTTCTGTTTTTAAAGAAAAATGTGGATTTTCCATGGGGAAAGAGAGAAAATTTAGGACATTTCATTCCTAACCTGCTGCAGACTGACCACCAAGCAGAATTAAATTATTAAATTATTAAATTATATGTGAGGACAGAGGAATTTGCACTTATTCCAGGCCCATGACCTCTTAGTCTCAGGAATGTGCAATTCCATATGAAACTCCCAATTTTTTGGGAATGTTCTGAAGTGTCCAGTTCACAAAATGGTCTTTAACTTTAAACTTCTCAATTCAAATAGAAAGCAAAAGTTGCCTCAGACTTTGGATAGTTTGAATCTTGGATATCTGACGGAATGAAAAGCTTGGGAATCAGCAATTTGGAGTAACAGTGGAGATTGGAACTGAGTCTCCTCTAGGTGTGTTCTCCATACTCTAAATTCATGGTTGGATGTTCTTTGGGGACTCCACTCCATCTGGGACACTCCTCACTTTGGAATCCCTTCATTAAAGACCATCTCATCCTTAATTCTCCTCTGACCTCCAAAGTGACCTCATTCAATAATTCCTCAATCTTTCAACAGTGCCACCATGGGCAAAAAGAGCTCCAGAGACAATTTATTCCACCCTCCTCAACCCATGGAGATGCCTCAAAACCCACCCCTGAAGCAGAATAGCCACCAAGGTGGTGAAAAACCAACTCCAAGCATCTGGTTTAACAAAGACAAGAGTGCAAATCCGTAAATAAGCATTTTTTCCATATGACCTGACTTCCATTTTTTTGTCCTCCTTGTTCACCAGGGCAGCACGGAGAGACATCTGGTGGCTGAATGGTTTCCTGCAAGGAAAATTGCAGGAAATGTGTGTTTGGGGAGGTGTTTTTGGAAGGGGGATGTCTCGAGAAGAACGTGTCCCTTAAGAGATGTGAGAGCACTGAGTTTGCCTGAAGCACCATTGTGTGCTGCCACGTCTCCCTCTTCAATAGCAAACCTTCCTTCTGTTCTTTGGGGCAAAAAATGTGCCAGGATGTGTCTGTTGAGACAATGGATCTCTTCCTGTTGGCTCAAATGTTGGATTTTACTGTTAACAGCTGGTATGTCCCATCCCAGCCCTCTCTCATTTCAGCTCAGAGGGCATCCAAAGGGTGATGATCAATCCCATCTTGGTTTGTCCTTTTCTAAATAAAATATTGGGGGGAAAGGAAGGTTTTCTCCCACTAGGCTTCAAAAGAATCTCTTCTGCACTTGGCAGCAGAGGTCCAGGTGGGGCAGAGGGTTGGTTCATCCCTGCAGTCCTCTAAGACAAAATCTGGCTGAAGAGAAGAGCTGCAGCACTAAAACCAGGATCTGGAATTTAATCCTGCAGAGGCACTGTCAATAATTCCTCCAGATTCTCCACTTTCATGACATTAAACCTTCTCAAGAAGTTCAGGTGTTAGAGCCAGGGCATTGATGTCTCCATCCAGACACAGCTGGTTGTAAATCCCTCCAGACTCTAAATCTGAAGAGTCAGCAACATAGGGATCAATTTGATTTTGATTTTCCAGATGAAAAATTCCAAATTGATCTGGAATTTTCCTCTCAGAGGATGAAATATCAGGGAAGGAAAAGTGCCCCAAATGAGCTGCATTCTGCACTGTTGCCCCACATTGTGTTGTTTTCCCATTGTTCCTGGCACCCCAAGATCTGAAGTGCAGCATTTCCATTACCCCTATTTTATTTTTTTTTTCTGGGATTTGCTGAGGTACCTGGATCTTCAGTGGCTGTTGTGGGCTGCAAAGTGCCCATCACCAGAGGTGCTTCCATAGTGACAGAGACTCTTTGCTCCTCTGTGTTGGACAAGGTTTTCAGATCAACATTTCCGAGGTCAGTTTTGGGCATCAACCACTCACCAGTGACAGCAATCCTCCATGCTTTCCCACCACTATTCCTTTTGATTAAAATCATGGTCAGGGACACTTTCCACTGACCCAGGTTGCTCCAAGCCCTGTCCAGCCTGGTCTGGAGCACTTCCAGGGATGGGCAGCCACAGCTTCAGCTGTGTGACCACAGCACACGCCTCAGGTTCTTTAACACATCTCCATCCACACCTTCCCTGTGATGGAGCAGAGGCTGCTCGCCGTTATTTTATGAGTGAGGAGCAGAAGCACAAAGAAATCAGGATAGGATTTGTTTCACTTGGTTTTGGTTCTCCTAAAGCTGAGGAGTTGAGTCTCTTGCTGCCTTCTGGAGAGGCAGATGGAGATGTCTCATTCTGCAAAAGCTGCTGAAGTGAGGCTGGTGCCACACCAGGAACTAGAGTCTTGCTCTACCCCCAAAATTGATGGACTAAATCCCTTTCCAGACAATCAGACCTCTCTAATTAACAGAAGGTGAAAGACTGCCTTGGATTAGACGTCAATTTTTGGTAAATGATGTGAGATGGGTCCCACAGCAAATAACTCCCCCAGTGTTGCACTTGCATCACAGGGATTGAATCCCCACATTCCAAGGGCCAGCCCAACCCTTGTAATTTGCTTTTTGCCAACATTTGATCCACATATTGGGTCTTGCAACACGCTGGACTTGCAGCCCGTGCTCTCCAGAGCCATCCATCCATATCCTCAGGGACTGTAGAAATGATTGCAGCAGAAAGAGGCCCCTGAGGTTCATTCTGAGCATAGCTTGATGAGATAAGGCTCAGCCTACGTCACAGATGGGAGGCTGCAAACCCTCCACCACCACAGGGCACAATCTAATCTAACGACTCCGTTTGTCTGATCTCTCCTAATTTTTGCTAATCTAGATGAGAAGAAGATCTTGTGTAGCCAGAAGCACATTTCTCTGCTCTGGCCATATCAGATGGCCCAATAAAAGATATTCCCCCTCTCCACAAACTCTTGAGTGGCCTCAATCCATTGTAGGGTTGATTTTCCCCTGAATTTATGGAGCATCTTTCAGTATAAAATCAGGGGCTGGACCAATTTCCCCAGCAATACTTGACTGGAGGGAACATCCTCACACTTCCCCCACCAAAAAAAGCTAAGAATATTTATTTTCCATCAAACTGGGAGAACCCATGCAGACATCTCTCCTCTGGGGCAGTTGTTACAGGGGCTCTGTGGCTCAGAGATGCTGCCTGAACATGTGCTGTGTGTTTTTATCATTCCCCACGGGCCATACATGGTTAAAAATCCAGAATCAGCACCTCCACCACGGGCAGGATGGATATTTCTGCAGGCAGGTCATTGGGCCAGCTTCCCACTGTTTAAAAACATTTTAAACCCAGGGCAGAACATGCACGTGGAGGGACCTGAGCCACACAAAAGACAATTCTTGGCAAGAGAGAGAGGTAACAGTGTGGGGGAATTCATGAGAAGGTGGCAATTTCTAAGAAACCCAGGTGCACCACTGAACTCAGGTGCGCAGATTTTGTCCACAGGTGACCCGCTGGCATCTTAAATGTTTATTTCAGGGAGTGCAACAGCTTTTGTCTGAGGTGTTGTCACCCTGAGAACACAACCTGTACCTGATCTGAGCTGGCAGGATGAGTCCCACGTCCTGTCTGAGAGGAGAGGTCACCTGAAGGAGGATTTGTTTCATCACCACTCTGGCAGTTCTAGATTAAACTCTGAATTTTGGCTCCCTTTCTGATCAAAGAGGGGTAAAATTTTATACAAAGCAATTTTTCCACCTAAAGATGGAAGAATTGGGTGGAAGAAACAGCAGAGATCCTTGTGGAGGAGCCTCTCGCTCCATTACCTGGTGAGAGACACAAGGTGGGCAGCCCATGCTGGACAAGGTATTTTAATAAAATACATTTTAAGGAGAAATACTCTATTTTCCCCACATGATGCTGCAGAAAAGACCATGATCTGAGCATGGCATTAATGTGGCCTTATCACATCTGGCCCTCTTGATGTCAGATATCTCTGCACATTACCATGTGCTGCTCTACCCGTGACGTGTTTTAGTTGCAAAAACAGCAAGCGCTCTCCTCAGCGGGGTAATTCATCTGGAATAAAATCTCTTTCCTCTGGAATAGTGACACCATAGAAAGCTAATTCCAAAATAGCTATTCTGGTCACATTTGCCATGAAGACAAGTCCCAAGGAGATGTAAAACTGGCACCACAGACCTCGGCGTCGTGTCCCCTGGAGAGAATTTCTCAAAGAATTTCTATTGTGCTGCCTGCCTCTGACTGAGAGGTGACAAAACCAAGGAGCTGAGGGGAGCACAGAAAGGAAAAGCTCTGCTGCCCGGAGTATTCCACGTTGCATGGGAAATCTGGGGCTCTTTTCTGGCAAATGTATTTTAATTACCTCCTTTTGTTTACAGCCTTGTTTCGTGTAGCGCTGCCCTTGCCAAGCAGCCCGACAACCTCTCCAGGCATTTCTCTGCCAAAATCATCTGATCTGTTCAAACATCCTGACACCTTGGAAATAATTCATGCTGGATCTGTGCAATTTGTTTTCTGAGTCTTGAGTCCTCACAGGGATGATTCTCCATCCTGGTTCTGAGTGCTAAAAATCAAGAGAAAAGGTTTCGCAAAAATCCAGGGAAGAGGTTTTGTTTCTTTTCAGCTCATTTATCACATGGCTGAGAGTGTGAATGTGAGGGAAAGTCCAGATATATAAAAGGTCTGCAGTTGAATCAGAAAGTGCCACAAGCAAGAAAAAATCAGCCAAAAAGTAGCAATAATTCAACAGGGCACACAAAGTTATGCCCAAAAATAAATGAAAATCATATTTGTTCATCCTGATGCTGATATAGGTAGAAAAGACACCTTTAATGATTCTTGTTCAGTGAAAAATGGAAACAAACATATGGGAGAGTCTTGGAATGAAGCTATTAAACTTGTTCTAAGGTTACATAAAGCCTTTTTTTACATTGCAAAGAGATCTAAAAATGCTGTCAGTGAGATCTCTACTAACTCTGGCTTTAATGACTATCCAATAATGATGACATTAAGATTTGTAGCCAGAGGAAAAAAACATCATCTGGCAAATTCTCTTTGCCAAATTGTCATCTTTAACCAGAGTCTACCTCAGGGAAAGCAGTCAGAGGCTCAGTGCAAGGGGAGAACCCTGGGGTATAATTGATTCCAGGGAGATTCAGGAGCCATCCGAAACAAAAACCATATTTGTGTGAATGAACAGATGAATCATTTCTAACTGGGACTTACTTACTCATGAACTACCCACAAATGAAAAAGAAAGAGGAAGATTTGTGACTGCCAAGGGTTTATTACTGTCCTGGCTTCTGTATTCCATTTATCCAGGATGGTCCTTTTGCCTGGGGTAGCTCTGCTGGGTTTAATAGGAACCTTGCATGAGAAAGGATCAGCCCAAAAAAGCTCTGATCCTCCAGCTATCTCCAGGCAGGGACCTTTCATTTTTAAATTGTTAATAAAGGGACGTGTGCACTACCGACAGCCACCACCCACCTGTTTAACAAACTTAGCTGTGAAATTGGATCCTTCCCATTATCCTGGCTTTGCCTTTGATGCAGTTCCCGAGCTTAGGTTGCCTTATTTGCCTTTAATTTCTAATCCAGGCTTACAGCCAAGTTTAGGACGCACTGTCTCCTGTATAACAGCATCTTCAGCACGGGCTGTAGCAGGTCCATGGGCATTCTACAGCTCAAGAAGGGCTCTCATGGATCATCCAAAAGCCCCTTGAGGTGCAAAACTCATCTCCAAGAGCAGACCAAAGAGAACAGTTAGAGGTGACCACAAGAGACAGGGCACCTGGAGAAGGTTCCTGTGGTGTTCCTTGTCTGATCTCCAAGCTTCTGGTGAGGAAAGCTGAGTGTTACCAGCATGAGAATGTCCTGGAGAAGGTTTTGTTCCAACAGACACCCTCAGTCACCCCTGCTTAGCCCAGGTGTCCAGCAAAGGGTGCTGGGGAGTGGCTGTGGGGTCAGGAGTGGGAATCACAGCAGGAAAGTCATGGAGAACCCAATGGATAGTGCTGGGTTATCGCTGGCCAGGGTCTCTGTACAAATCACAAACGGGACAGTGTGATGGTGTTCACAGGGGTCTCAGGTTGAGAGAAGAGACGAGGATCTGACTCCATGGTTCAGAAGGCTGATTTATTATTTTATGATATATATCACATTAAAACTATACTAAAAGAATAGAAGAAAGGATTTCATCAGAAGGCTGGCTAAGAATAGAAGAAGAAGGAATGATAACAAAGGTTTGTGGCCCGGCCTCTCTGTCTGAGCCAGCTGGGCTGTGATTGGTCATGAATTAGAAACAACCAACACGGGCCAATCAAAGATCTACTTGTTGCATTCCACAGCAGCCGATAATAATTGTTTACATTTTGTTCCTGAGGCCTCTCAGCTTCTCAGGAGGAAAAATCCTAAGGAAAGGATTTTTCATAAAAGATGTCTGCGACAGGACAGGACTGCCAGGTGCGTGCCTTCCTGACTGTTTTATTTTCCAGCATCAGTCTCATTCCATGGTTATGACAATGTGAAGATGCCAGCAGCTCACATCCCAGGGAGCAGACCAAGAACCTCATGTTGCAACTTACTTTAAAAGGTCTTTGACCAATCACACAAAGCAAAAGCACATTGACAGTAGTTCCATCCAACCACTATAAGAACAGATACCTTTGGTTAAAACAATGCTTGCTTATTTCAATACATTACCTGCTTGTAACCTTAAAACACAATGCACAGAGCTCCATTATTAAGCTTAGAACTTCCTAATATCTGAGTAGATAAACTTTTCTGCAGCTTAGGGAGTTATTCTAAACAAGCATCAATACACAGACCGTTGTTCTATTCTTCCTTACTTTTCTACTTACATAATTTTTCTGCTGACCAATCTCATGGCTGCTGCTTATCTCTAATCACAGTTCTGCTGTCTCTGAGGCCTGCCTTTTGCAGCTTTCCCAAAACCCTCTGATCTGATGGATTCCCATACTGGGTGTTCTCTCCTGTGATCCACAGGACGTGGTGTTCAGTGAGGGAGAGGTGACGTTCCAGAATGGGTGGAGAAGGATCCAGGACAGCAGAGTAATGGTGGTGAGGTTTGACTAACCGGGGAAAAGGCGTGTGAGGCCATGAGATAATGTCTGAGGGATCTCTAGGACAGCATTCCTTAGAAGAAGATCTTCTTACCACCTGCTCTGAAAGACCCAAGGATGTTTTTGCACTTGAAAAAGGGCCAGGAGCAGCATTACACCAAGGTGGTTCAAGTGTTTTTCTGGGACATTCCCTCATGAGCTCAGACACAAATCACGATGATGCTCTCTCCTTCCTCGGAGCAGACTGAAGAGGAAACATCCTGAGGTGGGATGGGCGTACACTGTAAGAGTGACGGGGGGTAGCACAGTCGGAACAGACAGAGACGAGAGATCTCTGCAGCCAGGTCATGGAACTTGGGGTTTATTGCCAAGGGCCTGGGTGCAGGGCCCTGCTGGGAGCTGCCAGCCACAGCTCAGAGCAGGCCCCAAGGGAGTAAAGAGAGTGGTAAAGAGAGAGGAGGCAAGAGTGTGGTAAGGAGGATGAGAGAGTAAAAGAGAGGATAAGAGAGAGAGTAACAGAGGATAAGAGAGGGAGGTTCCCATTACAATACAATAAATCTTCTTCTGGTCATGGAACTTGTGGTTTATTGCCAAGGGCCTGGGTGCAGGGCCCTGCTGGGAGCTGCCAGCCACAGCTCAGAGCAGGCCCCAGAGAAGAGAGGGGCAGAGAGGATGAGAGGGTAAGAGAGTAAAAGCATAAGAGAGTAAAAGGCAAGAGCTAAGAGGCAAGAGAGCGAAACTCCTGTTACAATACAAAAAATCTTCTGTGTTGAATATTCTGATTCTCACTAATCAATCTAGTACAATAACAAATCCTGTAGCATTTCCATACAGACTATAAGAATCACTACATTACCACACTGTGCTACATTTTAAACCCTAAAAACTCCTCTTCGGACCCCTTCTGCCAAGCTGGTAGGGTTTGCTCTTCCCCTTGGACCTGTCTGCAAGCAGAGGGTGTTGTTCCATCAAAAGGGGATCACCTTCAGCCAGCCACACCATTGTTTTCCTGTTGTTCAGTAACTGAGGCATCTCAAAGCTTGCTTCCATTTCAATCTCATTAATAGTTTCCATATTCTCAAAATCTTTTGCCAGACAATCACATTTGTAAGGCTTTCCTCTTTCATCTTCCCCAACAAGGGATCTTGTCCAGAGGAAGATAATCAACATCTCCTCTGTGTCTGGCTCATCAGCAGGCATGTCAGTGTCTTGGGCAGCAGTGTAACACCCACCTACCCTGGGCTGACTCACTGGTGAGATCCCTCAGCACCAGCAGGGTGCTGCAGCACATCCTCCCTTCTGCCCCTGCCACTGTAGGTGATTCAAGCAAGCAGGGGTGGACTTGTCCTCTCAACAAGTGCCAGGAGAACCACAAAAAGTCCCCTCCCAAGCCAGCATTATGCCAGGGGTAGGGAGATGTCGAGATATCTTGCTGCTCAGAGTGACCCTGAGAAAAGTACAAAAGTCTCTTTTCCCAGCCCGGCGCTTGAAGAAGGAGTCAGAGCTCTTCATTTCTTGATCTCAAGGTTGTTTATTGTATCTTATCTATAAAAAATTTTCTCCTGCCCTGCTGAGGTCAGCTCAGCAAGACAGCCCAAGGCACTCTGCCTGCCCCCAGGGCAGGGTTATGTCTTTATACTAAAAATTACATGTGCAATGTTTACAATAACTTCCCAATACCCATCACCTATGTTAGACAGTGAGCTTCTACTCTAAACCAATCTGTAAGTGCCACCATCACAGCAGAAGATGGAGGCCAAGAAGAAGAAGGAGAAAGGCTGGACATGCCCAGTTCCCTCCATCTTGCCTCTTGAACCCCCATAGCAAAAACCCCAAAATCTACTTTTCCACCCTGTGATAACTTCACTATTATTCTACCTCAACTGTTGTGGCTTGCTGGTCTTCATACAAGGTTGGTAATTTGCTCCACGGGTCATACTCAGAACCACAGGCATCTTGGGCTCTGTGCCAGGGTCTCTGAGCCCCCTGGCAGGGGTCCTGGCCATCCAGGACAGCCAGAGGGGTGTTCTGGGTTCCCACAGGGAGACAGCTCTATCCCTGGGAGTGCACACACAAAGGGACTCAGCTCCAGAGCACACCGGGATAATGCAACGCCTGCCTCCTCCCAGCCGGCACCTCCCTGGGTCCCTGAGCCCTTCCCCCAGTTTAAAACATCTCAGCCTTCCTGGCTCAGCTTGGCTGAGCTCTAAAAACACGAATAAGCTTCCCCTGTCCCAAAGCCAGCTGGCGAGGCTGGCTTGGATGGGACCCTCTGGTTGTGACAGGGAAAACACAGGAGCTGTCCCCCTTGTTCAGCTGCTGGGAACAGACGGACAGAAGGTCTGCTTGGAACAGTCTGTGACAATGTTGAGTTTGTGACAGTCTGTGACACTGTCCAATTTGTGACACTGCCCAGTTTGTGACACTGCCCAGTTTGTGGCACTGTCCAGGTTGTGACACTGCCCGGGTAGTGACACAGGTTTTTGACAGGGGTTCGTGACACTACCCAGTTTGTGACACTGTCCAGTTTGTGACACGGGTTTCTAACACTGTCCAGTTTGTGACACTGTGGCCAATCTGTGACTCTGTCCAGTTTGTGCCACTTTCCAGTCTGTGACACTGTCCAGTTTATGACATGGGTTTGTGACATGGGTTTGTGTCACTGTCCAGTTTGTGACACTGCTCAGTTTGTGTCACTGTCCATTTTGTGATACTGTCCAGTCTGTGACCTGTCCAGTTTGTGACACTGTCCAGTCTGTGACCCTGTCCAGTTTGTGACACTGTCCAGTCTGCGACCCGGTCCAGTTTGTGACACTGTCCAGTTTGTGACAGGGGTTTGTGACATGGGTTTGTGTCACTGTCCATTTTGTGACACTGTCCAGTCTGTGACCCTGTCCAGTTTGTGACACTGCCCAGTTTGTGGCACTGTCCAGGTTGTGACACTGCCCGGGTTGGGACACAGGTTTTTGACAGGGGTTTGTGACACTGTCCAGTTTGTGACACTGTCCAGTTTGTGACACGGGTTTCTAACACTGTCCAGTTTGTGACACTGTGGCCAATCTGTGACACTGTCCAATCTGTGCCACTTTCCAGTCTGTGACACTGTCCAGTTTATGACATGGGTTTGTGACATGGGTTTGTGTCACTGTCCAGTTTGTGACACTGCTCAGTTTGTGTCATTGTCCATTTTGTGACACTGTCCAGTCTGTGACCCTGTCCAGTTTGTGACACTGTCCAGTTTGTGACATGGGTTTGTGAAACTGCCCAATTTGTGACACATGTTTGTGACACTGTCCAGCTTGTAACACGGGTTTGTGACATGGGTTTGTGACACTGTCCAGTTTGTGACACTGTGTCCAGTTTGTGACACTGTCCAGTTTGTGACACTGTCCAGTCTGTGGCACTGTCCAGTTTGTGACATGGGTTTGTGAAACTGCCCAATTTGTGACACATGTTTGTGACACTGTCCAGCTTGTAACATGGGTTTATGACATGGGTTTGTGTCACTGTCCAGTTTGTGACACGTGTCTGTGACACTGTCCAGTTTGTGACACTGTCCAGTCTGTGGCACTGTCCAGTTTGTGACACAGGTCTGTGACATGGGTTTGTGACACTTTCCATTTGTGACACTGTCCAATTTGTGACACTGTGTCCAGGTTGTGACACAGGTTTGTGACACAGGTCTGTGACACTGTCCAGTTTGTGACACAGGTCTGTGACACTGTCCAGTTTGTGACACTGTCCAGTCTGTGACACTGTGTCCAGTTTGTGACACAGGTTTGTGACATAGGTCTGTGACACTGTCCAGTCTGTGGCACTGCCCAGTTTGTGACACAGGACACACAATCCCTCCCAGCCCCAAACACTCAGAAGTGTCCCCAAACCTGCCCCACCCACTGAGATGACCCAGTTCTGTTATCAATAAGTCAGAGTGGAGCAAAGCTGAGGGGGAATACCCTGATTAGAGGGGTCTCCCACAATGGGGTAGGAGTGCCCTTTTGTCCCTTAATTTTCACCTCCAGCCCCTGATGCTGAGCTTTCCATCAGTGTCATAACTTGGAGGGTTACAGCCTCATCCAGTTTAAGTCCAGCTTAGCTCTGCTGCCATCAGCTTTACACCAGGAGAAGATCTGGCACTGTGCTTTGTCACCCCATCCCTGCTGCTGGATTCTTGGGATGGAGAGGTTTTGTTTTGATAATTTAATTTCCCCCCCTCTTTTCCTAGTTCTGCTCCATCCCTGAGAAAGCCTGGAAAAGGTGGCAGCCACTTTGTTGCCCCCAAAAAAAAGGAGATTTGACCATGGACATCCATCCCCCAGGAGAGTTGGGGTGCTCCACACACCCCACCCCCAGTTTCTCTGGGAGCTGAGGTTCCACATCCACGCTGTGCCCAGCAGCCTTTTCCCCCCATTCCCTCAGACAATGCCTCTCCTCAGTGCATTCAGGATTGGTGTGTGCAGAGGAAAAACAGCCCAGAAAAGAGATGGATCACACAGGAAAAGCTACTTAGTCCCTAAATAAAGGAGGAGAGCGATTAAACTGCTTGTCTGCATCTTCCCTGATGGGTTGAGGATGGACAGACAGGCAGACGTTTCCATACACATCTTTAATGCCATGACAATATGCTAATTAAACACTTCTCTAAATTTAAAATGCATTGACATTTAAAAACATGGCACATTTTACAACCTGCCCTCTGAACAGCACTCTAATGATTTATTAACTGCTTCTAAATGTTAAAAATAGAAGCTTGAAAGAAAACGCTTCCCTTTCCTCTTCCCTTTTCTGGTGGCAACTGTTAATAAAGGATTTAATCACCCATTTTACATCCTGTTTAAAAAAGAAGGGGCTTTCCTGATAACAGATGCCCCTCTGGCCAACTGGCAAGGAAAAGGGGAATGTATGAGGGATATAAATATATTTCAGAGGACAGCCAACAAAAAGAGGGAGAAGGGGAGAGAGAAAGAGAGGGAGGAAGAGGAGGAGGAGGAGAAGGGGGGAAGGAGAGAGAAAAAAAAAAAGAACCTGAAAGGATTAGAAATTAAAAAGAAGGTATTTTGTGCTGAGCTAAATATTATTTTGTTTCCATTGAAAGGGTTAAGAAAACAAAGACAGAGTTGACAATTTCTCCCGACTGGAAGCTGGGAATGGCCCACGGTGGCACAATGCTATTATTCTTGCATGGGCCCATTCTCACTGGATTTTCCACAAAATCTTTAATAATTTGATTCTTTTCAGCCTCAGCAGCCAGCTGAGCTCTTTAAGAAACAGTAACAAAAACCCAGAGAAAAACCCACTACTGAGAGGGGAGCTTTGGCGGAGAGCTGAGCTGAAGCCGATTAGTTTGGCCTGAATAGAGCAGCCGGGTCCTCGAGCTCCTGCTCAGCCTGGAGCCCTCTGGCTCATTCATTGCAGTACAATATCACCACCAGAGCCCGGGCCTAGACACTAAATTACACTATTATAAAACTAGATTGATACACAAACTTTCCCTCCCAGGCTGAGTAGGGGACTTTTTTTTTTTTTTCCCTCCAACAATTTTTTTTTTTTAGTTTTGTTTTTTTTTTGGTGGTTTTTTTGTTTGTTTTTTGGTTTTTTTTTGTGGTAGGGGCAAGCTCGGGGTCTATTCAGGGGTTTTGAAGTATGGCCATTCATATTGAGCATATCAATTCTTAATGGTGCCACACACACGAATTGCAAGCACGGGGACACAGCCCCGGGGGGAGGGCGGCAGAGCAGAGGTTTTGTCGGGGTTATCTCCCCCAAGACCCAGCAGGGCAGGAGCCTTTCATGGGCCTCAGGCAGCTCTCATTGTCTCCTGGAATTCACATCGGGCCAGGGATGGCGCTGGGTGGGAAAAGCAGAGGTTTGAGCCTGGCTGAGCATCCCTGGGTGTCACCTGTGCATCCCTTGGGTGGGTGGCGCTTCTAAATGGGCATTTTTGGGGGGCAAAGAGAGAATTATAAACATCCCCATGTTTATTTGAAAGAGAAGGGCCTTTAGGGACCCTCCTCTTTCATTTTGAAATGGGTTTGGCCACACAATCCCAAAAAACAGAGATTTTGCAAGGTTGACTCCTGTGTTTTACCCACAGCAAAACTCAGCAGCTCGAGGTGGTAAAATGTGATTAGATTTTACAAACTACAAACCTTCCCACAGCTGCTTTTGGGGTGTTTTTAAACACTCTCATTGTCTCCTGGAATTCACATCGGGCCAGGGATGGCGCTGAGTGGGAAAAGCAGAGGTTTGAGCCTGGCTGAGCATCCCTGGGTGTCACCTGTGCATCCCTTGGGTGGGTGGCGCTTCTAAATGGGCATTTTTGGGGGGCGAAGAGAGAAATATAAACATCCCCATGTTCATTTGAAAGAGAAGGGCCTTTAGGGACTCTCCTCTTTCATTTTGAAATGGGTTTGGCCACACGATCCCAAAAAACAGAGATTTTGCAAGGTTGTCTCCAAGTCCTGTGTTTTAACCGCAGCGAAACTCATCAGCTCGGGGTGGAAAAATGTGATTAGATTTTACAAACTACAAACCTTCCATAGCTGCTTTTGGGGTGTTTTTAAACCCTTGAGAAGTTCTAAATCCTTCTCTAGGAGAGACAAGGGTCCTCAGCATTGTCACCTCCTTCAGCCTTTTAGGGAAATTCCTCTTTGTTACAAATTGCTCATTTCGGGCCCTAAAACATGAAATTAGGAATTCCACTTTGGAAAGGAGCAAGCTGGAAGTGGAGAGGGGAGGGAAAAAAAGGGATCTTTATATATTTTATAGAAGAGAAAGCATCCCCGTCCCACACACCCTCATCCTCATGGGCAGCATGCAAAACACCATCTGAACACACTGGGCACAAGGATGTCCATGGAAAGCTCTCCATAATCCTCTTTCTATTAATTTTCCAGTGTGTTTTTGGGTGAAAGCTGCATGTCCCTATGAATTCTTTTGATTAGTCTTTCTGGAATTTATCTACCTTTATCCTTTTTTTTTTTCCTTGCCCTTGCTGCAATTATTTCTATTAAAGCAAGTACTATTAAAAAAATGAGGAAATAGAGGGTTTTGCTTATTTTTCCTGGGAAAAATGTGTGGAAAAAACCCCTCCATTTTGTTGCCTGTGGAAGGCACTTGTGGAATTTATTTTCCCCAATTTTTCTTTCTTTTCTCAAAGCCAGATCCCATCAATGAAAACAATCTCTCCCTCCTCTGCCTCCAAACCTCAGGCTCCCCAAATGCTCTGAATATATTAAAAGCAACACAAAAAGAGCAGCAACCCAACATGCAAATTAAATTAAAACTTACTCTCCACAAGGGGGAAATAAACAAACAAACAAAACCCCCACAGCTTGTATCTCCACAAAGAGGAGAAATTAAAGGAGATTTAACAGTTGGAGGAATTTGGACTCTTGTCAATAGTTTTTTTCTGAATGGGATCTGTTCCATGACATCAGCACCAATTCCTATTATTGTCTGGAAGAGAGAGAGCGTTTTTCCCAAATCATTCATTAACTGGGAAGTGTTTGGAGTAGTTTCCACCTTTGAATATTTTGGATATTGTGGATAAAAAACGCCAAGAAAATTAATCTTGGCTATCATCAATGCCATCTTCATCATTCCAAAGTGTTAATGGGGCAGATTGGGCACATGGCTGCAGCAGGTTTGGAACCCCCTAATTAAGACAGCACAATTAAGAAATGACACAACCCATGGTTTGCTCCCCAGTGTCTTTTTTGGTTTGTTTTTTGTGTTGTCCTGAGTGTGGCTGTGGGGAGGGTTTCTCATGTGAATTGGGTGCCCTGGGTGCCTGGGAGTGATATGGAAAAGCCAATTAGGGCAGGAGAAATAATTAGCATTGCAGCACATGGAGGAATGACCCTAAAACATCTGAAAGCTGCGGCTGCTTGCAGAGAGAAACAAAAGAGAAGAAAGCAGCAATTAGAAAGGAGAGAATGAGCTGGGGTGTTGAACCACAGATCTGTAAATGGACACAAATTGTCCTGATTTTCCTTTTTTTTTTTTTTTTTCCCTGCTTTCCTCTCAGGGACTGAAGCTTCAGGAAAAGTCATTTAGGCAGGATTATATCAGAAGTAAAATCCAACTGCCAGGATCCAATCTCTGCATTTTAAGGCTGCTGAAGGTTCTTGGATTTTCATAAATTAATTCTAATATTCAACCAGCTCAATGGAATAGATGTCTGGGAAGCAGCCAGGTATTTTCCTTCTATGCCATATTTACTGGGCACAGTACGACTGCAAATTTCTTCTCAAAATCCCTCTCCACATTTTCAACAACTCCACAGCTTCAGGACTAAAACTATTCCTGGCAGAAAGAGGCAGAGGAAGTGGTGGCTGAGAAGTGGCTCAGCAGCTGTTTGGCAGCAGCACGAGCTCCCAACAGCATCAATCAATGAGCTGGCTCTGGGTCAGGAGTGCGAGGCAGCTCCCTGCTCCCAGGTTTTGTTGATCAAAAAACTCATCCTGACCCCCAAACCAGCTGTGTCATTCTCTGGCAGAGGAGCCGACAGCAGCAGGCTGCATTGATTTTGGTGGTTTGCTTAATAGCTAGGGTAGGTATCCCAAAAGGCTCCAAAACGGGAGGAAAACACCTAAATCTTCTGAATCTTGTTATTTCGGGGCATCCCTGACTTAATCTGGTGCCCACAGGGAAATTAATGATAAAACTCTGTGCAAACCCAGGGCACTGGGAATATTTCTCTGTCTGCTCTGGGGTGCCCTGACCCCCAGGGCAGCACTGACTTTGACCCTCATCCATGGAGAAAGTTTCCCAGACTTCCAGATAGACCAGAACCCACAAAAGTGTGAAATAGATTATAGAGAGCAGTGTAGGTGTGTCACTTGGTGAGGCATTGAGGTTTTTTGGGATTTTTAGTGTGTTGTGGATGGAAGCAAGATGGAGGGCACAGGGTGTCATCCTGGGTTTCTTCTTCATGCTGCTTCTTCCTCCTTCTCCATGGGTTTGGGTGGCATTTTGTAATTGGGCAGAAAAGTCCCCATTGCAGCTCTGTGGGATCAGTTCTTGGGTTAAAAGGGAAAATAATCCAGGTGTCAGTTCTTCATTGGACAGTTCAGTCTGAAAAGACCTTGGCACAAGAGATTGTTGGCCATTTTGTGCCTTCTAATGAAAAGCTGCTGAACTCCCAGCAGTGAGACTGTTTTACTGATGAGAAATAATAAACACCTGAGTCTGAACATGAAATAACATCTCAAGTGCCTTCAATCCTGACACAGAGAAACCCACACCTGGAACCACCACAAAACTCTTCTTCTGCTGCCAGAATATCCATGAGCAGGTCCCAAAACTGACACCAGGCCCATCCGGGGGAATCCCATGGCGGGAATCAACAAGGAAAATAAAGTGGGAATGACAGAAAACAAAGGGTTTCACCCTCCAGGGAAATGGGATTTTCCATTCCAGCAGTGGGGGAGCGTGGACAGCCAGGCTGCCAGGCAGGAACTGTGTCCTGCTGCCCAGGGCCCACCCTGGCACACCCAGCATCCCTGGCAGGGCACAGATGGGGAAGCGCCCAGCCAGGGAATAAGGGGCCATTGTGGAGACGTGGCTCAGGCCTGGACTGGCTGCCTGTGCCATTCCAAATGGCTCAGTCCCCTCCCCAGGCACTGCCATCCCTCTGGGGACATCCCATGGCAGCAGGGAAATCCAGGAATTTGGAGATGCTGCCATGCCGAGCCAGTTGTTTGTCCTTGATGTGCAAAATTGGAGGGAGTTGTAAGAAACTCTTACTCTGCTTCACTAATTCCCTGGAACATGAGCGCTTGTGAGCTTCCAGAGGTCCAAGCACTCCTTCAGATGCTTTTACTCCTGTAAGTCACTTTATTTCTCCTTTTTTTTTCCTCCTCTCCTTTCCCTTTTTATGATGGCACAGCAAGGAGTTCCCCAGATGGGGACATAACAGCACAGCTGGGTTTGCATCCCTGATTTGCACTCTGACAGGAGCCCAGGTGATCCATCCTCTTCAGGAATGCCTTTCATACCACAGCCCTGCCTCTCCTTCCAGAGCAGACTGAATTTTTCCTCCCAGCTCCTTTTATGGAGCTGCAGCACCACAGCAAGACAGGTCGTGCCCTGCACGAAATCCCCCAAAACTTTGGTCTCCCCTCTTGGGGGAGCTGGGCAAAGGGCAGATCCAGGCCCTGGGGTTCTGGGTGACCTCATCCAGCAGGGAAAATCCTCTTTTGTGACCCCTAGACCGAGCCAGAATGGGGTCCCAAGCCACTTCCCCACACCACCAACCCCCACACCCCCACAATTTGTTTTTTCTCTGCATTTTTCTGACATTTCCCAACGTGTTTTTTCTTGCGTTACATTTCTGGAGAGGCAAATCATTATTAATTCCTCAGGTATTTGTCCTGATACAATTAACCCCCAACACCCCAGGCTGCACTTCCCAAAGAAACCCCTGGTCCACATCCATCCCCACCACCTCCAGAGTGGTGCCCAAAACCCAATCCATAACCAAAAAAAGGGTGAGAGAATGATCCAACCCTTCATCTCCTCTCAATATGGAATTTAGAGACACTGTAAGTGCCCATCTGAAATTTTCCAGGGTTTTTAAGTGACATGACCCAGGCTTCATGCCCTCAAATCTTGCACTGCCCTCCACAAAAGGCAGGGAAGACACTTGGAGGATTTTCCAGTCCCAAAATTCAGGAGAAGTCAACAGCAAAATCCCTATTTCTCTTCTGGGAAAGCCAGGAATGACGCAGCCATATTTTGGGGGAGGCCAGACAACTCATCCAGGTCAGAAGGACATTCCTTTAGATTTCCCTGATAACAGGAATTTTTTATACTTCTTGCTCTGCCTCGTTTCTACAAAACCTGAGGCTTTCCCCAGGAAATGGGGGTGGCATCCCTGCCCCTGCTGGGGAGGTCGGAGCAGATGGTTTTTGGAAGGCCTCTTCCAACCCAAACCATTCTGTGGTTCCATGATTCTGTGGAATATCTCAGGAGAACATGTTGGTGGGAGTTTCTGAGCAGCACACGGGGAATTTTTCTCCCCCTGGGAGGGGATTTGGTGTTTCAGCCGTGGCTGCACCAGGGCAAGGAGGTGGATGGTGAGAAATAGGCACAGTCCTGCAGGGGTGGTTGGAGATACCTCTTCGTGTTACCTGAAGGAGATCTTTGCAAAACTGGTTGGGAAATTAGGAATTTTTTCTCAACACCATCTAGCAATTCCTAAAGGGAAAATGTAACAACAAAGGATATTCACTGTGACCGTGTTCACAGGGGTCCAAGGATGAGGGAAGAGACAAGGATCTGACTCCATGGTTCAGAAGGCTGATTTATTATTTTATGATATATATTCTATTAAAACTATACTAAAAGAATAGAAGAAAGGATTTCATCAGAAGGCTGGCTAAGAATAGAAGAAGAAGGAATGATAACAAAGGCTTGTGGCTTGGGCTCTGTGTCTGAGCCAGCTGACTGTGATTGGCCATTAATTAGAAACAACCACATGAGACCAATCCCAGATGCACCTGTTACATTCCACAGCAGCAGATAATCAACGCTTACATTTTGTTCCTGAGGCCTCTCAGCTTCTCAGGAGGGAAAAATCCTAAGGAAAAGGATTTTCCATAAAAGATATCTGCAACAATTCACTCCAATGTTCCGCTGAGACGGGAGAAAACCCTGTTTCAGACCTGAGATGTTGGAATTCAAAGGAAGTGCTGGGATTTGGACAAAACCCACTGAAACAGCCTCAGATCTGGGGCTGATCCCTCCTTGCTCGTGCTGCACTGGGAGCAGAGCTCACAGCACTTTTATCCCAGTGGGAATAAAGAGCAGGATCAGCCTCATGCCAGGCTCCAAATGCTCTGGGTTTGCTGCCCTGGGATCCTGCCTGGAGTTAAAAGGCAAACTGGGATTTCTCCAGCTCAAAGAACAGGGCAGGAGGAAAAACTCAGCTCCCATCCCCTGCCAGGTTGTCCTCAGCATCTCTCAACTCGCCATAAAATCATCAAATTTGGGAAACACCTCTCAGATCACTCAGTCCAACCCCAGTCCTGCAGCATTTCTTGATCTGCACCACTGCAAACTGAAGGAAAATGAGAATTTCCAGCCATTTTTGGCTTCAACTTCCCCACCAAGGACCCTGCCCCAAGCCTGGGTACCTCCAGCCACAGCCAAGCTGGGGAAAGCCCCAGTTGTGACCTAAAGAATATGGGATCTAAAGATATGGGATATAGGAATATGGGATCCTAAAGAATGTGGGACTGCCACCTCCTCCAGCTACAGCCAGCTGGGGAGCCCTGTTGTGACCTGGAAAATCCTAAAGGATGTGGGATTGCCACCTCCTCCAGCTGCAGCCAAATTGGGGAAAGCCCCAGTTGTGACCTAAAGAATATGGCATCTAAAGATATGGGATATAGGAATATGGGATCCTAAAGAACGTGGGACTAGCAACCTTCTCCTGCTACAGCCAAGCTGGGCAAAGCTCCAGTTTTCACCTGGAGAATCCTAAAGAATATATGGGACTGCCACCTTCTTCAGCCACAGCCAAGTTAGGGGAAAGCCCCTGTGAGGTCCTGGAAAATCCTAAAGGATGTGGGACTGCCACCTTCCCAGCAATGTGGATTTGCTCCAGCATCCCCCAGAAGGAGCCAGCCCCGAGATAAAGGAACTTGTTGACTTTTAACACCACCTGGGAGCTGGGAGGAGGGGGAGGAAGCAGAGCAACAAACCCAGAGAAGGAGGAGGAGGAGGAGGAAGACAAGTTTACAGCCTGCCTTGAAAAGCCCTATAAAAAAAAAAAAAAGGGAAAAAAAAAAAAAAAAAGGAAAAAAAAAAAAGAGTGACATTCTTGGCTGCCCTCACACCTATTAGCCTAGGAAATGGTGCCCTGGGAGCTGGCTGAGACCAAAAGCAGGGACCTGTTAGCAGGTACTTGAGAGAGGGGCTGGAGCCCCGCAGCCCGCTCATTCTGCCCCCCTAATGACCATATAAAAGGCTCGGGGGGCAATCAGCTCCCTGCGAGCCCCCGGCCCCGCACAAACCCCCCTGGCCGTGGCGGGGAGCATCCCGAGGGACGGAGTTCCTGCATATCCACCCCTGCCCAGCTGCTTTCCCCAGGACAAGCGGGATGGTCGCACCCCAGGGCGGGTAATTCAGCCTTTGATGTCTGCCAGCATCTCTGGGCAGCCGCGGCTGCCTCTGCATCCCAGATGTGAATCCCGGGATAAAGGCAACCGGATCCCGCGTGTTTTGTAGCAAAAAAAATGCTCTTGTTTTCCTCCAGAATCACAGAATGGTTTGGGTTGGAAGATTTGAATAGTTTTATATTCCAGTTGTTGGGTTTCTTTTCATGGCAAACCATGTTTTCTCCCCTCCTGCATCCCCCACTGCAGGAGAAGAATCAGACTGGAATAATCTTCTATTCCAGCTGTTTTCCGGCTGAAACACCAAATCCTCTTCCAAGGGGAGAAAATTCCCCATGGAATTTTCCATCCCACCAAAATGTTCTCCTGGGGGACACAGGCAGGTATTCCACAGAATCACAGAATGGTTTGGGTTGGTAGGCTTGAATAGTTTTATATTCCAGTTGTTGTTTTTCTTTTCATGGCAAAACATGTTCTCTCCCTTCCTGCATCGCCCCACTGCAGGAGAACAATCAGATTTGAATAATTTTCTATTCCAGTGGATTTTTTTATGGCAGATTTTGACTCTGATCCCTTCCATGGGCTGTTTCCAAGGTTGAGATGGCATCCAGAGGTATCTCCAACCCCCCCCTGCACAACTGTGCATTTTGGGGCCATTTTGGTTCATCTTGGGTGCAGCCCTGGCTGGGCTCTTGTGCTGCCCAAGGTGGATCCATAGAGGCCTTTGAATAAATCCCTGCTTTATTCTTTAGCTCTGTCCAGCCTCTGTTCTAGGGCAGCCTGCACAAGGCATCACCATCACAATCAGAAGCCAACTATTTCCTAATTACATTATAAGTGTTTCTTGGTCTATCAGCTTTAGCCACACCATGCTGTAAATGCCGTAAAGCCAATCATCTAAAATTACCCCTTGTGGATCCTATTACAATGCATCTTTCCTGTTCTATTTCTCCAAAGTATCCAGTCTTATTTGCAAGACCCCCCTTTGAAACTTGTTCCATTTCTCTCCCAGCAATGCCTGTCCATTCCATGGCATTTTCCAAGCCAGCATTTCCCATCTCAAGGTTTACCTACAGATGCACACTGTATCAACCTTCTGTCAAACCTTGAGGATTCTCTACAAATCCATTTCCCACAAGGGAGCAATGCCGGATCCTGTTTTTATAACCAAGTCACCATCTGAGGGTCCCTCACCCATAAATCCGTGCCATGTAATGAATTGATTGCTGTTTGGTGGTTTGAAACATGATTGCTCCAAATTTTGGAAGGACCTCGCAAAGGATCTCAGCACATGGCTGAGGGGCAATCAGTACTGAGATGTTGTGGGTCCTTGAAGAACAGCAATGGATTGAAAAAGATCTTTAATGAAGCTTTAAAGAGGCCAGTCAATCACAGAAAAGAGGGAATTCTCCTGAATTCCCATGAGAAGCCACAATTTCACACCCCTCAGTCCCTCCCCACAGCCTCCTAGAGGCATCCCAGGTGAAGAGCAGAGCCCTGAGCTGCTCAGGTACATGAATGGCCTTTGCAGAAATGTCTTTGATGTTTCTTCTCTTCACAAGAACAGCTGGGAGTTCAAAGCATTTATCAGAAAGCCAAAGGAATTCCATCACTAGGTAGATCTATGTTAAAAAAAAAAAGAAAAAAACAAACCAAAAAAAAACCCCAAAAACCAACAAATTTTAATAGGAGTTGCTGGGAAGGCTTAATCTAATTTTTCTTTCCCACTTGAAATCTGAAGTATGAAGTGTATCCTGCTGGTAAAATGGCAAAGTGCAGCTCTGAGTTGGAAAAAGCTTCCCTTGGAAGTCTCTGCTGTGCAGGAGCAGGGATTAGATGCTGTTTAGCAGGAGATTTCTTGTCCTCCAAAAAGCTGGTACAGAAAAACCCTCTCAGTGCCCCACATGAGTGTTGGCAAAACCATTCCAGTCTGGTCACCTTCTCCCTCAAGGGGCTTAAGCTCTTGAGCTGAATTTCAAATACCCAAACACCAAGTTTTGAGCTCCCACTGCCCGGAAAAAAAACATTTTCACCAATTTGGGAGAAGGAATAGTCCCAATAATTTTGCTGAGATGCAGACCTGCATCTCCCATTCCAAAGGTGCAGAAGTCAATGCTAAGCCTGAAACACCCAGCTCTGGTTTTATTCCTGTTTCAGTGGTCCTGATACCCCTATCCAAGATCAGATCTTGAGCAAACATCTAGCCTTACTTTGCATGGATTTATTTTACTGTTGATGCAGAGGAAGGCTCAGTTTGTGATCCCAGGCTTTGTTTCAAGCTCTTCTCCCTGGTTGTTTAATGTCATCCCAAACATCACCTGTTTAAATTTTGGACATTTATCCTGGCCAAGAAGATTGTCCCAAATCTTTCTCTTTGCTAGAGGCAATCAGCTGGGCTGGTTTTCCCTCCTGGAGTACATTTGCTTTATTTCTATTGTGAATTAATTCACATTTCCATCTCTCACTGCCTCTTTTTGCATGGATTGAAGAGCCTTTGAGAAGGCAGTGCTCGTTCCCCAAGGCACCTTTTACACCATCCTTTGAAAAATCCACAAAAGGATGGCGGTGGGAGGCTCTGAAGCAGAAAAGATGGGATAGAGGAGGTGGTTTGGGGAATGGAGCCATCACCCCAAGGACAATGACATCACCCCAAGGACCATGACAGTGTCACCATTACTTGGCTTTGCAGGACATGGGTCCAAGGCTCTGCTGGAGGCTCCCAGCTGAGTGTTCTCCTCTCTGCTGAGCCCAGCCAAGGGGATCTGCTCAAACTTTTGCCTCCAGCCCTTGTTCCTGGGCCTGCTGTCTCATTTCTGACCCCCAAAAAACCACCTCTGCCTTATTTCTATTGTGAATTAATTCACATTTCCATCTCCCCCTGCCTGTTTTTGGGTGGATTGAGCAGGCAGTGCTCATTCCCCAAGGCACCTTTTACACCACCCTTTGAAAATCCACAAAAGGATGGAGGTGGGAGGCTCTGAAGCAGAAAAGATGGGATAGAGGAGGTGATTTGGGGAATGGAGCCATCACCCCAAGGACAATGACATCACCCCCAGTGACAATGTCACCATTGCTTGGCTTTGCAGGACACGGGGTCCAAGGCTCCATCCTTTGAAAAATCCACAAATGCTTCCCAAAGGATGGCGGTGGGAGGCTCTGAAGCAGAAAAAGGTGGGATAGAGGAGGTGGTTTGGGGAATGGAGCCATCACCCCAAGGACAATGACATCACCCCAAGGACCATGGCAGTGTCACCATTGCTTGGCTTTGCAGGACATGGGTCCAAGGCTCTGCTGGAGGCTCCCAGCTGAGTGTTCTCCTCCCTGCTGAGCCCAGCCAAGGGGATCTGCTCAAACTTTTGCCTCCAGCCCTCGTTCCTGGGCCTGCTGTCTCATTTCTGACCCTCCAAAAAACACCTCCTAATGGGATTCACTGTTTCCTTCCTGTTTTGCAGCTGCTGTTTGCTGCTCCTGAGGCAGATCTACAGTCAGAGCAAAAGTCACTTGGTGGGTCTTGCACAAGGACAGG
This sequence comes from Calcarius lapponicus, assembly GCA_039654755.1. NCBI lineage: Eukaryota > Metazoa > Chordata > Aves > Passeriformes > Fringillidae > Calcarius > Calcarius lapponicus. The sequence continues at coordinate 12,592,992 of CM077464.1, read as the reverse complement.
AGAAAAAAAAAATCCCCAGCCCATAAATAAATAAAAAAGGAAGTATAAAAGGCAAGACTTTCTCAAAGCAATGGCTTGCAGCTAAGCATTTTCAGTCACCTCCAGTGACCAGACAGGTTATTCAGAGTAATTCCAGCCCTGGAGATGACATTTGACATGACATGTACATGAGATGTATCATTTAGGTCACTGTGCTAAAGCACCAGACACCCCCCCCCTTCCTCCTCCTCCCCTCTTCTGTGCCCCTCAGGGAATCTCAGAGTTCAGGGTCTTTAAAGCTGAATTCCCTGCACAAGAGTTCAGCACCTTTCAACCTTTCCAGACCTATTACAGGAAGGGAACTGAGTGGAAGGAGGTGTGGAGGGCAGGAGGTTGTTTCAAGGCAGGTTTATTTACAGGCAGGCTTGGAAGCTGAAGAGAAAAGAGGCTTTTTTGCATTGGTTGGAAGGGAGATAAAAAGTCCCTGGAATGGTTCATTTCCATGGCCTGTGGCAGAGCACAGGCTCCCCCTAAAAGCCTTATAATTCTGCAATAATCCCTGCATAATTGGGAGATAAAGGCAGCAGAGTGGGATATCACCATGGGACACTGGTTTAAAATTAAGAATAAAGACATCAGGGGGAATAAAGCAGCACAATCTATCCAGCCATGATCAGCTGGCTCACGTTTGGGCTGAGTTGGGCCATTTGGTCGGGCACTGAACTGCAGTTTGGGATGGGAGGTGCTCACTGAGCTTCAGACAAAGCCACGTGCACGATCAGATCAGCTGCTCCCACCAGAGCCTGGTGTAGCAGGATCACCCATCCATGAAAATCCATTGGGATTCACATTTTACTTCATTTTCTTTCCCTGCACATGTTCATGTGGCTCTCTAAACCTCCCGGATCAGAGGAATGGATAAAGCTGCTGGCATGTGAAGGATGCGGCCCTGGGTGGGATCAATTCACAGGACCACACAGGGAAAAAGTTGGAAACAGCTTCCCTTGGAAATCTCTGCTGTGCAGGAACAGGGATTAGATGCTATTTTGCAGGAGATTTCCTGCAAAACCACACAGGGAAATGGTGGAATTGCCATTCCTGGAGATAAATCCTGTGGGTGTGCCACCTGTGGACATGGTTCAGTGGTGGCCTTGGCAGTGCTGGATCAACAACTGGATTTGGTGGCCTTAGAGGCCTTTTCCACCCTCAGCAACTCCATGATTCCATGAAACAGGAATGGTTCAGAAGCTGCAGGGAGGCAGATGGGACATTGTGGTGGACAAACATTCCCTTGTCCCACCAGGAAAGCTTCCTAGGCCCATCTGTGGTTACATCTGCAGGGAGCACAAGGGCAGGGAGATGGAGGGGAAATGAAGGAGCTGCTGTTGTGTTGATGTCACCTCCAAACCATGGAATATCTGGCTGGGAGCCTCCAGAGGTCACACTGAAGGGCTGGCCAGCAGCAGGGAGCAGGATGGGCCTTCTGGGAAGTGTGTCCACCTGTCCTGTGGGGGAAAAACAAGCCAGGGCCTTCCAAAAGCAGTTCCAAGTGTGGCTCCATCCAAGGATTTTGGGGATGGAGCCAGGAGGGGGTTCACAGCGGCCATGCTGTGTCCTGGGTCCTGGTTGCTCCCCACTGCAGGCTATGGGACCCACCTTCTGGCCATGAGTGACTCCTGAGGTTCCCCTGAAGCCCTGAGAGCAGAAGGCAGCGGTCCTTGCAGGCACACAGTGGATTTTTGGAAAGTTGGGTTATCCTGATACAACCATTCCAGAGCGATCTTTGTAAGAGGTTCCTTCTCCTTGTCAGAGACCAGCAGGGAGGTCTGGGCAGGTGCTGGTGGCAGAGGTGACCCAGACAAGGCTCCACTGCACCTTGGAGAGGTTCCCACACAAGGGACAGGTGTCTCCATCCGTGTCTTTTTTTCCCAGGGTCTGTCCAGCTCCACAGGACTTAAACCAGGAAACATTCTCCTGTTTTTCCTCGTGGTTGGCTCATCCTGCAGGTTTCATTCCCCCCACACATCCAGATGTGGGACGCAGCTCTCTGCTAAATGTGTCCCAAGCTCTCCAAAAACACAACATTCCCCACTCCAAGGTATTACATGTCCTAATTTTGGCCACACGGGCTGTTCTCACACTTGCCACGCACTTGTGTTCAGTGTCACAAATATCCTGACCGACATCCAGGGCTCATTCTTTAAAATTCAGGTCTTGTTTGGGTCTCAAGCTCCCTGTTCTCACCAGGTTGCTCCATGTGGATTTTTATTGCTCCATGTGGATGAGTTATTCCACATTTATTGAGATCAACTTTGAGCCTGGAGAGAGTCTCAGACCCTGGATGCTGAATTTCATGGACTGGCAGTGGAGACCAAAGCACCATCCATGGACAGTTTGCATCTTGGAAGGTCCACCAATACCAGCAAAACCTCTGCCAAGTGGACCACGTGTTTTGGATGAGAACATCTTTGAGTTTGCCAAAATTTGGAAATTAATTAAAACAATCTGTGGTTGTTCAGCTGCAGTTTGGGATTCAGTAGTGACAACTGGCCATGTTGGCCTTGCTCAATTAAGGAGAATTAATCCAAGAATTTCACCCCATCTGAAGGGCAGAGAAGCATCCTTAGAGTTGCCTGTTTCTAGCAATTGGATATAAAAGGAGAGTGAGGAGCCCTGTTTGGTATTAAATGCTTTGACAGCTAAAGACAGGTAAAATTATTCTGCAGCAAAGTTTCTGGAACAGCAGGTTTCCTTTGCAAGACATTTGATATTTTGTGGCTTTGCCCCACATTTTTCTTGCTGTGTCCTCAGTCAGTATTTTTCTGTCCCTGCTCTTTCCAAAGCCCATAGAAGCAAAGCATACACTTGTTATTTCCAGAAAGCCAAGGGAAAAAAGGGATTCTCTAGGTTAGGTGGATTAAAAAAATGTAAACATAAGCCTGAAATTCTTTAAATTATCTATGGTAGAAATGGATGTAATTCCTTGGGTACCAAAAATTTGTGTTTTCCCATAATCATTTCCCCTACACCTTTTACTTAAAGGAGAAAAATCTCATTTTGGTCATGTTACCTTCCCATCTTACATTTCATTTCTTTCTGCTTCCTTTGAGACCATGGGCATCTTTTCTCCATGTTTTCCTGCAGCAGTGCTTGCTCCAGTCAAGTTTTCCAAAGCCCACCCAGACCCTTTGGAGGCCTTTTGCTGACCACAGGGCTTGGAGGCAGGTGGGGAAACATCAAAAAATGGCAGAATGGAATAAAAAAAAAATACCAATAACGAAGCATTTCCCAGCCCCCCACCCCACCTTGTCCCAACCCATCTGGCAGATATAAAAGAGCATCCATAATCTAATTAATCTGAGCAGCGCCTGTCACGGCTGGAAGGCAATTTTGAAAGACTATCGCCCTGTGTTTTGCTCCAAAAGTTAATCTCCTCAAAGGACGGGGACTTCCCACTCCCCCCAGCCCCACAGGCCTTCATCTCTCTCCTGAAGCAGTGGCTGGATGGAGGAATGTGGGAGAGGGAGGCGTCCCCTCCTCCCCTGCTGCCGTACAAAAGGCGATTTGTGAGAGGAGCTGCTGCTCACCCCACAGCTCCAGGAGGAGCCACAGCTCCCCAGCCTCACTCTGTGCCCAGCCAATTACCCTATCTCTTCCATCATCCTTTGCTCCTTCTTCTTCCCTCTCCCCACCTCCCCCTTTTTTTTTTTTTTTTTTTTTCTTTTTGGGTGAAGATTAAAAGATCTCACATGCTTGCAGAGAAGAAAGAGCCCCCAGTCCATCTCCACCTTGTCAATTAGAAGCAAGGGGCTGGGGAGGGCTGCGCACTGTTATTGACTCAGGCACTTTGGAAAGGTCATCTTCAAGGTCTGAACCTTCCCTCTGCCACCCCAAGCTCACCTGGGCCCATTAGGGAGGAATTTCTGGCCCATCCTCTGTTTTCATTTTGGGCCCAGTGGCACTTCTGAGGGCTAATAGACAAGGTGGAGAGGGAGGAGGTGGGATGGGGGCACCCAGGGGAAAATGAAGACAGGTGAGGGGAGAGAGAAGTCATTGAGAGACTTCAAAGTGGAGCAGAGGCCCATCCAGATGTGAATAATTGCTAGGTCAGCACGTTAATCACAGGCAAGGGCTCCACTGCAAGGCACCCCTGGTCGCTTCACGGGGCAAGGAGGGGAGGGGGAGGAACAGACAAAAAGGCAGAAATATAGAAACAAAGCTTTGATACAGCCCGAGAAAAACATTTTCCAGGTGATTATGTGAATAATGAGGCAGCCTGTGTGCTATGAAGGGCACGGGCAGGCTGTAATTGCAGAGGAGCTGCAGCTCGGGGGGCAGAGATGGACACACCACCCTCTCCCAGAGCCAACAAAAACCCCATCTCCCCACCTGACAGAGCATTTCCTGCCCTGACCAACACCATACCTGGCCTTTCAGATCTCAGCGTGGTGGGAGGGAACGATTAGGGTTTTGTTCTTGTGCCTTTGAGTGAATTATAACTCCAACAGCCTCTAACCAAAGCTTGAGAAGATGCTGGCTCGTCATCTTTGCTTTGGGTTTTTTTTTTTCCTTTTTCCCAATTCCATATTCCCGTGCCACAACACCAGCTGTGTTTATCTTGGAAAGGTCTTTCTTCTAAATCAAGCCACAAGGTTTCACTCACAGCAGACAAAACACCTTCCCACGTGGCTCTTTGCTGTGTAAATAAACATCCAGCATCTAAACAGCTCCAGGAGATGCCACACTGCTGACGTTTGCATGTTCTCTTATTATAAAAGGAGTTTCTTATTGCAATTGCAATATTATTTCAGGGCAGCAGCTGGTGTCTCTCCTTGCCTGTGCCCATTTTTCAACTGGTGGTTTTTATTTAAAATAAATATTATTTTTATCCAATATTCTTATTATAATATCTGACCCCTTTCCCAGATTAAATGATGTGGGATCTGTGCAGGCCTCTGATCCACAAAAGCTATGACGTCCCTGGATTTGTAAGGAATTTGGATTTGTAAAGGAAGGGCAGAGACTCCTCTTGAAGGGATTCTCTTTTAATGTAATTTGGGAGGTACTGTGAGATACTCATTGGAAATGCAGACACCAAAATCTGGAGTCAAGAATAACCAGAAAAGAGAGAAGTTCCCGACTTTAAAAGTATTTATTGATTAAGCAATGTGTAAGTGAACAGAGTCAATGGCTTAGTTTTGGACACACAATTTTAAGATGTAGACAAGCTGGAAAAGGGTAAAGGAAGGAAAATTCTAACTTACCTAGGGAAAGATTAACTAAAAGGAAGATTAAAGAGGTTTTGGTCTGGAAAAGAGGAGGCTGAAAATGAGAAGCAGAGGCCCTCACTCAGCAGAGGGTTTGAGGACAGCACAACTTTTGATGGAAGGCAGCTATTGATAAAAAATGTTTCTCCCATGAAGTCCTTGACAGTTCTCACTCATGTCCTTTCCATGACTAAGACCTTGGTAGGATCTCCACAGCGCAATGAAGAACGTGATGTCTGCCCAGATAAAGAAACCCAAACCATGTCATACTTAAAAATAAATGTTGGAAGCACAGGAGGCCTCAAACTATGAGAGGAGATGAGCTCATGGGGGCAAGGCCTGAAAGAACATTGCAGTTCCTACAAGGGCAGTGAAAAAGCTGGGATTCCAGGCAGTTCAGAACGGTGAGGGAAGGACACTGTGCACCCTGATTATCCATGGAGATCAGTACCACACTCATCTCCTCACACCAGCTCTTCTGTCCTCTTTGCAAAGAGTTTCTTTCTCAGCTGCCAGAACCTGGGCAGGGTTCAGTTCTTGCCCATCCATCCCACCTCTGGGTTAATTGTGAAGAGTTCCTCATCAGAATTCCCAGGGAATGCAATAATCTCCCTCTGTGGAGCCCCTGGAGAGATGGGGCTGTGCCAGTGGTGCCTCAGAGGTGCAGTTTGGCTTTGGCACCACCACTGCCTCATAAACACCTCCTTGGCCTCCGCCTCATCAGCATCTCATAAACAACTCCTTGGCTTGCTGTGGCTCTCCAAATTAGTGTTTATAGCCATGCAGAGAGCAAGCTGTTTGCATAAGTAATCCTTGAAGCAAATCTTGCCTTCTCAGCCAAAAAAAAAAAAAAAAAAAACCAACAACAAAAAAAACCAACCAAAAAAAACCCAACCAAAAACCAAAAGGGAAAATTGCTCAGCTGCATCTCCTGATTTGCTGCACGTGCACAGGGGACATTGGTGCCACCAACACAATGCTCCTGCAAATCAGGCTCTGATCCCTCGAGTTAAGGAGCATATTTCATTTCCTAGGTGGATCTGTGCATTCCAGGAGCCTGGGAATAATGAAATCACACAGAGCTGAACAAGCCTGGTATTCAAGCTGGCACAAGCCAGCAGGGTGCAGGCAGAGGGATGGGGAGGGGTGGGATTCACTGCAGCTCACCTCAGATGTGAGCTGCTCACTCAAGAGCCCTCCCAGGGTCAGCAGGGAGCAATAACTGTTAGAGAATAATTTATCTGGTTTATCTTAGATGGTTGTGCTTGGGCAGATAAACCCTGAACAGCATTGGAGGAAAAGGAGCACAGATCCAGAAGCAGATACTGCAGCACTCAGGGGACAGAGTGACAAAGTTTGGGATTCCTTTCCCTGCAGCAGAGCTCTTTGACTTGTGTGAATATTTTTCCTTGAGCAGGTCTCAGCTCCCTGAGTTCCTGTGGTGATGAAAACTTCATTAAAATAGTCCAGCTGCTGACATGTGTTGGCTGAAGTGTCATTCTTGGAGCTCTGAGCCCCCAGGGAAGCTGCAATTCACTCAAAACACGCAGTTCTTATCTAATTTTCATTATTTCCACCTGCTTGGTGGGGTCAGTGCTGCCTTTTGTGAGCCTGAAAACAATTCCCTGACAACTCCTGGGATATCTGTGCCCTGCCCAGCCATACTCAGGGCAATGCTGGGTCCTTCATCCCCCTCTCCATCACCTTCATCACAAGCTCTTACAGGTAAAACTGCCCCTCTTCGGCAGCACAAAAAGGCATGGATTTGAGGCTTATTCATATTTGATTGAATTTTTAGCCTGGCCCTTGTCACAGATGACCCTGTCCAGTGGCTGGCTCAGTTTGGGAGCCTGAGGAAGGCACTTGGGATGCAGCTGCACTATTTTCAGGGAAAAGAGAGTTTTGATGCCAGCCAGGCGGTTCCAGCTGCCTGCCTGACTGAAGACCAGCCTTTGCCCATGCACAAATGCAGAATTTAAGCTCCTGCACAAAACCAAGCACAGTGGAGACTTCATTTCATTGAGAATTGAGGTAAAACAAAAGTTTTAAAATGGCAACATAAATCAGCTTCCAGTCACCTGGGGCTCATGGACCTCTTTGCCAGGGTCCACCATCAGTTGTGTTCCAACACCAACACAGCATTTCTCAGGAATATTTATCAGTTTGGGGTTTCAGAAGCAGGAGAAACCGTGGCTAAAGGGAGAGGGAGTTCATCTGTAAAGATCAGTCAGGGTAAGGGGGTAGCTCAAATCAGCCTGTGTTTATTTATTCTTGTTCTGGAGGAAAGTCAAGGAAAAACTCAGGAAAGCCTGAAGTGAGATAATGTTGTGTATGAGTGTCTCAGTTTGGGGGGATTAATGACAAAATAGAAATGCTGCTCTTTCCCAACTCACTTTTGGTGCTTTTCCAGCCTTTAGTGCAGCCATCACTGTTCATCAAGCCACCAAGACAAATGAACAACTTGGATTTTTTAAAATTTGCAATGCCAACAAAACACCCAGGGCTGCAGTGTCCCAGAATCACAGAATGGATTCAGTGTCCCAGAATCACAGAATGTCCTGAGCTGGATGGGACCCACAAGGACCATTGGATCCAACTCCTGGCCCAGCACAGAACAACTCCAACACTCCCACCGTGGCCTGATGCTCCTGGAATTGATTGCCAGGATCATTTCCCTGGGAAATCTGTTCCAGCTGGGCAGCACTGACCCAGCAGCTTTGTCCTCATTGAGAAAATAAAAAACTGTATGTAAAATTACGGGAATCTATCAAACATATTTTAATTCCTGACCTAAATAATCCACATCATAGAGTTATTTTTTGTGTTCTTCTTGGAGCTCTGAACATTTCTACAGCCACAGATAATCCTGCTCGAGGACCTTGGAGAAATCTGCTCAGTCTCTCTGCTCTAAGCAAAAATAACTCTATTTTAAATATAAAATCCCCTCAAGGATGTCCCTAATTGCTTGTTCTCATCACAGTCATTCAATTTATGCAATACAGCATGAAAAGGGTTGGGTTTTTCTTTTTTCTTTTGCTGTCAGAGAGGAAATGTGACTCATTATGATGAATTATAGATTTATGCAATTAATTGTCCTCTCAGAAATTCCAGTTTCTGTGACATCACTTTGTCTACTCATCACATCCTTCCTTGGAGAAGAGCGTGCTGCATCCCAACCTCTAAGAACCTTCAACTAAGGTCATAAATGGGATGGAGGAAATTACAGAAGGATATGAGGGTTCTTCTTCCACCCCAGTTGGGATGAAATGAAGATTTTGTGGGTAACAACTGTTACAACTTTTAACTGTTGTGTGTTACAACTGTCTTGCTGTACTGGAGCATTTCTAGTTTTAAAGTCCATCAGGTCACAAATGTCCTTTAACAACACCGGTAATTATTTTATTCAGTTCAGGTATTTTGAGTTAGAGTCAATTTTAGTTTTGGCCAGGCAGAGCTGTGTAAGGATCCTACCTGGAGGCACTCTGGAGGTGTGGGAGGGGAAGATCTCATCCTTGGTGGGCCATGAGATGAAAAGGGCTCCAGGTCCTGCAGAAAGCTGCCAAACCCCCCTCAGACCCCTTGCCTCTCTGGGAGTGCCAAGAGTTCACCTCCATCAGATTTTCAGTGCCCTTTTTTAGTGTTTTTTACTATTTATACTTTCAAACAAATCTGACCGTCTCAAAGCCTTTCAAGAAAATTTTCCTTCTCATTGCTTGAGTCCCTCCTTCCTGAGCTTGAGTATTTATCACAATAAACAATTTTCCCTATTTACTATAAAATCTAAGTGCTGGTTCCACAATGCCAGGATCACTTTTGATCAGGCAACATTCAAAAATTTCCTGTCCTGAACCATAAATTCATAGAAAAACTGAGTCAGAAGAGAGATGACCCTCAGCAGAAGCTTTCATCAGCATCTGGGAGAGAAAACAGAGATCACCATTCCCTCTGTACAGAAGAAAAGAAGATGCCAAGGGGGTGCTGATTGTGTTTGAACAGAAATTGGAGCTTGTGTGAGCAATTTCAGCCTTGATTAACAAGGCCACCACTCTCCTCACCCCTTCTCACACCATGTTCTACCTGCACCTCGTGGAAAGGTGCCCTTGCCCCTGAGGGAAATGTCCTTCCTTCCTGAGCTTGAGTATTTGTCACAATAAACAATTTTCCCTATTTACTATAAAATCTAAGTGCTGGTTCCACAATGCCAGGATCACTTTTGATCAGGCAATATCAAAAAAATTCTGTCCTGAACCATAAATTCATAGAAAAACTGAGTCAGAAGAGGCAGAGCTGGCCCTGAGCAGAGGCTTTCACAGCACCTGGGGGAAAAGCAGAGATCACCATGTACACCATTCCCTCTGTACAGAAGAAAAGAAGATGCCAAGGGGTTGCTGATTGTCTTTGAACAAAAATTGGAGCTTGTGTGAGCAATTTCAGCCTTGATTAATAAGGCCACCATTCTCCTCACCATTCTCACACCATGTTCGTTCCTCATGGAAAAGTGCCATTGCCCCTGAGGGAAATGCTCCAAGGATTGGGAACTGGGTTTGGGATTCTCCTCCCCTTCTGAGATGTTCACCCAGGGTTCTGCTCAGTGGAGACATCTTTGGATCCCTCCAGATTCATCAGCTTGGAGTCTCTGGTGGGTGCACCAAGGCTGCCAACTTTCCTGCTCCTCCAAGGCATCTCAAAGGGTCTTGGGGTCTCTGTGGTCAGGATGACCCCGAGATGTGTTAGAAAGTCTCTTTTTCCAGCCCAGCAGCTGAAGAAGGAGTCAGGATTCTTCTGTTCTGCTTTTCAAGGTTGTTTATTTGCTGTTATCTATAACATTCTTTCTCCAGGCCTGCTGAGGTCTGTCTGGCAGGTCAGTTCACAGCACACTGACCACCCTTGGGTGCTGTTGGCTTTTTATACTAAAAACTACATGTACTTTATTTACAATAATTTTCCAATACCTATCACCTATGTTAGATAGTGAGCTTCTACTCTAAACCAATCCCAAAGTGCCACCATCACCCAGAAGATGGAGGCCAAGAAGAAGAAAGAAGAAGGACAAGGCACGCCCAAATCCCTCCATCTTGGCTTCTGAACCCCCATTCTAAAAACCCCAAATTCTACTTTTTCACCCAGAGATAAATTCACTATCATTCTACCCGAACTCTTGTGGCTTATACATCTTCACACAGAGTTGGTAATTGTTTCCATGGGTTAAAATCAAAGGCACAGGTGGTTTTCACTCCATGCCAAGGTCTCTGAGCCCCCTGGCAGGGTCCCGAGTCCTCCAGGGCAGCCAGAGCAATGTCCTGGGTTCTGACAAAAGGGCTCATTTTGTTCACATCTCATCTTTGTAAAAATCCCATTTTGGACAAATCCATGTGGTTCCAGACTCTGTGGCCAGTGGGAAAACCATCCTACCTACAGAGGATGCAGAGAATGATGGAATCATCAGATGGATCCCAGAGAGGTTTGAGATCAATCTCTCCAAGGGACCTTTGGAGCTCGTCTCACCCAAACCCTGCCACAGGCAGGGACACATCTAAGGGATCAGCTTGCTCAGGGCCTTCTACAAACTGGCCTGGAGTATTTCCAGGAATGGGACACCCACCAACCTGTTGCAGTGCTCCACAACACCCACAATAAAAACCTTCTGTGTTAACCCTAAAATCCCCCTCTCAAGGCGCTGCCCTGTCTCCATTGACCATGGAGACAGCTGGCACGAGCAGCTCAGAGGAAAAACTTAATTTTCAGGGGGCTGAGCTGACTTCTACCTGCCTGATCCCACCTTCAGGAGAGGCAGCTGGCTGGGTTAGGGCTGCAACCACAAGCGTCTGATTCCTGCCTGCGCTGCAAACCTGCTCTGGGGTATCTGCGTGTCCCTTCTCGCCCCCCTGCCCCGGGGGCAGCAACACTTCCTTTGTTGTCTCCCTTTGTGTCTTATTTGGACTCGGAGCTCTCTCTCTCTCCGGGGCAGGGACTCTCCTTTTGGAGCACCTCGCCCCGCAGGACTCGGATCATGGCAGAGCCTCTCGCTGCAGAGTAAATAATAATAATAACATGCATTAGCTGCTAAGTAGGGGAATTAGGGGTTAGCTTATGTGTAAGCACCGTGCATGCTGTAATGATATCCTCGTGCTTAATGCAACTGGATCCTGCCATTATTAAAGCAGCAGGAGAACTGATGTTTGATCTACAGGGCTAATTCTAGTTTTTGGAGACATCAAACAGCTGCTTTTCTTTTCTTTTCTTTCTTTTTTTTTTTTTTTTCCTCCTCCCTTGGCAAATGCGCATGCTATAAGCAAATCTGAAATTACCAGGTTCACAAGTTGAGTTTCATGCAGAGAAATGTTTACTTTGATGCCAGAGGACCTGGCTCATTTCCATTTACAGTAAATGAGGAAGAAAATTGATTTGCAGCAGCAGGAGGGGTGTCAAACCTTTATTGCTGCTCAGGACATGTATGCACTGCTAACCAGGAAGATAATTAACCTAAATTAACCTTCTGCCTTGAGATGAGTCATAGTTTGGGGAGGGGGGAGGTGGGAAGCGGGGGTGGAGAGGGTGTAGGGAGGGGAGCAGTGCTCTAGAGCTGTATGGACATGTCCCGTGCATTTCCAAGCAAAAACGATGGGCCCATGCAGCAACTGATTAGATTTAAATGGAAATTCTTGATGGGCACGAAGGAATTAAAAAAAAAAACCTCAATGTTTAAATTAGGGCTGGACTGTGAATTGCATAAGTTGTGGCTGTAAAGTGGGCCAGAAAAGTGCATTTCCAGGTGCTGCTGAGCCAGGGAATAGCAAGTTCATGTCTTGGACCTGCCCATTATTTACTGGCCTCATCTGAAGATCTGCAGCTCTTATCCAAGGGTGGAGGAGCTGCCAGGGGTGGGAGTCTCTGCTCCAGAGGGCTTGGGTGAGGAGGCTCCCAGGTGGATGTCAAGGCAAGAGCCACGTTGCTGTCACCCACCTGTCCAGTTAATGCAATCTGAATTTTGTTATTATCCAAAATAAATAACCATGTAACCATTCCAGGCAGTTATGGGGGGTGGAGGTGGAAAACTGGCTCTGTTTCAGTTTTGTTTGAAGTAAGAGCCTAAAATCTGGATCCTTCTTTTGGTGATGCTTGAATGTCCTAGGTCCAGAAAGACCCGGCAGCCAAGTGCTCCATTTCCTAGGAAATCAATCACCAAACCTGACCGTGGAAGAGCTTTTGGGCATCTTGGAGGGCTTTTCCAACATTAGTGATTCCATTATGGTGGAATGGAATCATTGGTGTTGGAGGAGCCCTCCAAGATGCCCAAAACCTGTTCCATGGTCACTCCAACCTCCTCCAGGGCGTGTGAGCAGCAGTGGGGCTGAAATCTCCTTTATGTGGGCCCAGGCCCTGGACATCATTTGGGTCTGGGAACAGCTGAGTTTCTGCTTCCCCCTTCCTCCACCACAGAATCACCAACACCTCCAAAATCATCGAGTCCCAGCATCAACCCAGCACCACCAAAGCCACCACCAGCCCATGCCCCAAGTGCCACATCCACATGGATGTGACTCAGACCCCTCATGGATGGTGACCCAACCACTTCCCTAGAAAACCAAGCAAATTCAGGCAAAACCAAAGCTGGATATCTTTTATTTTGGGTTTTTATTTTGGGTTTTTGGAGCTTTGTTTTGTTTTCTTTTTAATGGAGCTGAGGATTTCAGATGCCCAAATGCCTTTGACATAAAAATGGACCTTAAAAAACACCAGTCATTCTTTTATTCAGTTAGGATCACCAACATCTCCAAAATCACCACACCTCCAAAATCATCGAGTCCCAGCATCAACCCATCACCACCAAAGCCACCGTCAACCCATGTCCCCAAGTGCCACATCCAGGTCTCTTTCCAACTCCTCCATGGATGGTGACTGAACCACTTCCCTAGAAAACCAGGCAAATTCAGGCGAAACCAGAGCTGGATTTCTTTTATTTAGGGTTTTTTTTGAGGTTTTTTGTTTTTTTTTTAAATGGAGCCTGAGGATTTCGGATGCCCAAATGCCTTTGACATAAAAATAGTCCTTTAAAAACACCAGTCATTCTTTTATTCAGTTTAGGTATTTTGAGATAATCAATTTTAATTTTAATTCTCTCTCTCTGTGCTCGTGGGTCAAGCAGAACTCTGTAAGAATCCTGTTTGGAGACACTCTTGGGGTGTGGGAGGGGAAAGATCTCATCCTTGGTGGGTCATGAGAAGGAAAAGCTGACCCAAGAGCCTGGAGCTCACTGGAAGTCTCAGCTTCCACCTGTGGATCCCACCTGTGTGGATCCTGTGGTTTATCCATCCTCCCCCTGGAATGGTGGGAGATAATCCAGGTGTAAGGATGCAGACCCTGCCTGGTGATGAGGAATGGGTCAACACCTCAACATCATCACCAGTCAAGCCTCCACTTCTTTCTCTCTCTGAAAGGGAAAAGTTTCAGTGACCCAACACAGTTTTCACTCATCCCAGGTCATTCTGTGGAGAATTTATGATGATTTAAACAAAAGGCTCTTGGGGGAGGTGGGGGGAATATCTCAAAAAGGCAAACCTTGATTTTGTTTTCACTAGGTATGAAGGTTTCTTGCCTTCAAACACGATCAAATATTAAGTAATTGAGATCATCCAAATCTTCAAAGCAGCACAAAATGGGACATTCTGGGGCCAAGCACAGCATTCCACTCATCTCCAGGCAAATGGTTTTGACATTTTTTGGTTCTCTGAACAATTTGGGAACCCAGTGAACCAAAAAAAGCAGCAGTTGTGGGCACCACCCTCCACCTGGCCAGCACAAACACCAAAAGCTGGGGAAACCTGATGTGGGATCAAATGCGCCCTGCACCTCTGGGGGATGGCATCCCAACGCGTTGGCTCCCAGCAGGGATTTTGGGATTTTTAACAACATAGGCCACCCCTCGTTTCCCACATGAAGTTTTTAGCTCAGTTTTGGCTAAACCCAGCAACAATTTAGCAGTTCCGTGGACAGAAGTCCCTCCACATCCTGGTGGATCCGCGCAAGAAAAGCGCTGCAGCCCAAAGCAGGGTCTCCCCTCCTCCAGAGACAAACAGCATTCCTTTTGAAGTCTGGATGTCTGCTCCTGGCCAATAAAGCGCCTCATTTTCCCAGCAAGAAGGTAAAGGTTGGTGCAAGGTGTCCACAAGCACCTCCTTGTGAAGTGCAATTAGCAGCTGGGTGCAGGGGGGAAGTGTTGGCACCGCAAGGGGAGGCGGTGGCTGTGTCACCTCGCTTGGGACGGGCCAGATGGGCCAGGCAGGAGCCCAAACACCAGACCTGGAGACAGTCTGGGCCACTGGAGCCCTCCAGGGAGCCTGAGGGGCTTTCCTTGCTCCATATCTCATCCTGCTGGTGGCACTTGGACAGGGTTTGGGTGAGCAGAAGGGAGCTGGAGCTGCTCGTGGAGTTCAAGCAGGTATTTGGTCTGATGCAGAAAACAGGACCATGGGGATCTCCTGTGGCTCTGCTGGGTGTAAAAAATTGGCCATACAACCAGCCCCAAGCCCATCTACATTCTACAGGAAAATGCATCCCTCACAGACAGTGAGACCTGTTGGCTTAGGTCATTCTTGACTCCTCTGTTGTCTCCAAAGGAGGGAAACAGCTCAGAGTCAGAAATTGGGAGGATTCAGAACAGAGGGGGAAAGTGTGGCTGCTGTGAGAAAAAGGACATGGAAATGTAGCTCTGTTAAAGATATTCCAGGCAATTTTCCAAGGTTGCAATGCTTCTCTGAAAAAAAAAAAAACCACCCAGGGAGTGAGAGGGAAATGGAAGAGTAGTGAGACTCCATAATGTAGTTTCTGGTGTCTAATGCCGTCACTGTCATATTTTATGAAAAATCCCTTCACCAGGATTTTTTTTTTTCCTGGGAAACTTCAGTTTCTCCCCTGTTTTGCTGCTTTGGATTGTGATTTGGAGAATTGTTTATCAAACATGTGAATTGTTTTTAATTAATGGCCAATCACAGCCAGCTGTGTCAGACTCTCTGAGTCTGCCATAGGTTTTTATTATTCATTCTTTTCTCGCTTTCTGATGTCTCTTTTCTCTTTCTTTAGTGTAGTTTTAGTATATCATTTTCAGATAATATAGCATAATATAACATAATATAACATAATATAACATAATATAACATAATATAATTAATAATATAATACAATATAATAATAAATCTGCCTTCTGAGAATATGGAGTCAAAATTCTCATCTCTCACCTCATCCTGGGGACCTCACAACACCACATAATGCTCCAAAAATGATCCACACAAGGTTCTCACTGAGATGGTGGGCAGTTTTGGTGCAGGCTTGGTGACAGACCCTAAGTGACACAATCTGCTGGGACTGTTGCCTCCATCAGATCCCAGCATTAAATGAAATCAATCTCAAGCAAACAGGAGAACCCCAAGGACACCCCTAAGGTCAAACCATAATCACACCTTTAAACCTAAACCCAGCTCACTGCACCCAACACCATCCTATCCACACAGGAACCCTCACCCCAGGCTGCCAGCTGGGGAGAAAATGTCCAATTTTGGGGCTCAGGTGGATTAGACATTCAAGAAATCCGGGGTTTGCACATCTGCTTTTATCAGCAGGCAGTTCACTTGCACAAACACGTCCAGTCCAAGGGCAAGGCGAGCCCTCTCCAATATTAAGCCACTAAAAAGACAGGGGAATGGGTTAAGGCTGGCTAGCAGCCAATGAGGTTTGCAAAACAGTGGAATCTAATAAAATTAATTGAAATATTTAAAGGCAGTTGCTTCATTTTATAAAGAAGCACCTGCAATGATTACCCAAAACATTTGCAGGTGGAAAAAAGGGCTGAGCACGTCATTGGTGTTAATATCATTTATGCTCAGAGGGCAAATTAGGCATTGTAATTGTCAGGAACCATTGGAGCTATTTCAATAATGGGATGAGCCTGATAATGAGGGATGATTCCTTTAGATCACCTTCAGTGTGTAACAGAGCAAAGCCAAGGCTTGGGTCTATTAAAAACCTGACATCAAGGTGAAAGGTGCTCTCTGCAAGGTGTCCTGGGATCATTTACATGTGGAAGAGGTTTTACAGCAAATTCTGTGAGCCAGAGAGAGTTGGATACGAGGATCCATGTTAACCCCTGAAATAATTTTCTGCCAAGGTGGTTGACACAGAAACCAAGAACGAAAGGAGGATAAATAAAACTGCAACTGCCTGTTCCAATGAGCATTTGTTTGTCTCTTGTGACCAATGAGCAAAGTGCAAAGTTATGAATTTTGTAGGAATGTATAAAAAGTGTTTATGCTGTAATAAAAACAGTTGGAAGCCTTCTGAAAATGGAGTGTGTTGCTTTGTCTCCATCTCAACTATGACAGATCTGGGAAAATCCCTCTCCAAAGCCACCCTGCTGATGGGGTTTGTCAGCACCACAGTCCCTCTGTGTCCTGACACTCCTGGGATGGACCCAGCACAGTCCCTGGGCACATCTTGTGGTGCTCATCAGGGCTGCAAGGCCCGTGGGACAGTTTGTGTCCTGTGCAAAGCCAGTAAAGTGCAAACCTATGAGTTTTTGTAGGAATGTATAAAAAGCGTTCATGCTGTAATAAAAACAGTTTGAGGCCTTCTGAAAATGGAGAGTGTTGCTTTTGTGTTTGTGTGTTGCTTTGTCTCCATCTCAACTACAACATTCACCTGCTTCAGCCTGTCCCAGTCTGGAGAAAACAGAGGCTGATTCACCTAAAATCCCCCAGCCAATCCAGCTGATACAGCTCAGTGCATCTCCACTGACTTCTGTAGGAAGCTGCCATCCTATCCCAGCATTTGGCCCCTTTGGATTTTGGTTTGGGTGCTGATCCAATTGCCTGGATCCTGGGGCACAGAGGTGTCACTTCAAAGAACAAACAAAGGGTAGATAGACATGCAGAGGGAAGGGGAGTTTTACCTCCACATCTTTTTATCCAAATGGAGCCACACGAGCAGCCAGGCCCCAGCCATGGCATCAGCCTGTCCCCAAACATTTTGAAGCAGAATCGCCTGTTCTCTTTTAAAATAGGTGTATTTAAGCACACACCCCACCTTGCTGTCCTGGGTTCCCAGCAGGACATAGCCACCCCTCTAGACCTGATAGGAAATCCATTAATTTCCATGGAAAGATGCTTTATTTCCCATAAAACCTACTCCAAGCACTATTGAAATTCATTCCAAGGGTTGGCAAGCAGGAGGGGTGACCCTCTGCTTGTGCCACCAGGCAGCTTCTTGGCATCAAAACCCAAATGCACTGAAGAGCCTGGGGCACAGAAAACTGTGAGCCCAGTTTGTGCCACCCCAGGGCCAAATCACTCAGGAAGTAAAATTGGAAGAGGACAGTCAGATGCTGTTTGATGCCTTGCTAACATTTTTTAAAATCCTGCTCTACAGATGGTGCTTTGGGTGTTTTTCCATCCCAAGGAGAAAGATGACTGGAGAGGAATATTCCTTCACCTGAGGAGAACTTCAGCCTTTAGAGAGGATTCACGAATTTAGAAAAGGCTTTTCACACAGAAGCTGGAGAAGACACCATAAATAAACACAAAAATTAAACCCTCTGGCTTTTTTTTTTTCTGGCCCCCATGGACTCCTCTGAGGGACCATGGAGATCTGGGTTAGTACCATCAGTACAACTCCTCTCACCCTAAAGCAGGAAAGCTGAACCTCATCCTTAATTCTGGCTCTGAGGGTCTGGAAAATCCTCAGAGGGGAAAAACTGTCCTGCAGGAAGCACAACAAACATGAATTCCAGAGTATTTTCCCAATGTTGGCCCCAAAACGAAGAGATTTGTCTCAGTTCTGGCAGTGGCTGACCAATCAGCTCTGCTGAGAAGCTCATCACAACATCTGGGATACAATTCCTTCCCAAGGAAGAGGTGTCCAAGTCCTTCAGGTCCTTAAAGATTTTGAGCTGTTGCTCATCACTTTAACAAATTAGTCAAGAAGGGCCTCAAAGGTGGTTTAACCTCAATTTAAGGGACTAAAACCTTTGCCAGGAACTTTCCCAGAGTGGAAAAGTTGGATTCACTTTTTCCTTTGAGGATTTGAACCTTGGTGCCCACAGGTGATGGACAACTAAGCCAGGTATTAAACCAGATTTTGTGTGTAGGCATCAACCTTTCCCAGAGATCTGTGAATTCCTTCCTAAAGCAAATATCTAAAATTAAACAGATGACTCAGTAGATCAGCTGGGGCTAGAAATAAAGAATCAGCTTTCAACTTGGAGTGGAATAAATCTGTCAGTTAATGAGATAAACTCATTAAATCATAGGATCACAGAATGGTTTGGGTTTGAAGGGAATTTAAAGATCATCTCATTCCATCCCCTGCCACGGCAGGGACACCTTCCACTACCCCAGGGTGCTCCAAGCCCCATCCAACTTGGAATTGGACATTTCCAGGGATCCAGGGGCAGCCACAGCTTCTCTGGGCAATGTGTCATGGCCTCTACACCCTCCCAGCCAAGAATTTTTCCCCAATATCCCATCTAAACCTGCTTTATTTCAGCTTGAAGCCATTCCTCTTGATTCTCTCACTGCACACCCTTGTAAAACCAATGCCGTCCTGTTTTCCTCTGACAGATTTTGGATTGGTATTTAAAACTTGCCCCTGAAATCACCTGGTGAAGCTGGTCTTGTATAAAGCCAGGGATCACAAGATGCTTTGTGCTGTTACCCACCAGTTTTAGGAGTCTAAAATTTTAAATTTTTATTCTTTGAACCTTACAGCTCAGAGTCTGGAATTGCCCCAAAAACTGGCTTCATGTGAGGCTGGATTTGCAAAAATGAGGAGAGGAGAGGAGAGGAGAGGAGAGGAGAGGAGAGGAGAGGAGAGGAGAGGAGAGGAGAGGAGAGGAGAGGAGAGGAGAGGAGAGGAGAGGAGAGGAGAGGAGAGGAGAGGAGAGGAGAGGAGAGGAGAGGAGAGGAGAGGAGAGGAGAGGAGAGGAGAGGAGAGGAGAGGAGAGGAGAGGAGAGGAGAGGAGAGGAGAGGAGAGGGATGGGTCCAGCTGCTGCAGGAAATTTTGCATCTGAACGTTTTCCCTCGTGGCAGGACACAGCAGGAGAGAAGCCTGCTTGTTCCCAGGAGACACTTGCCTAATTGCACAGAGTCAGCAAGTTGAGGCCTTTGGAATAGTTTTGGATAACATCCCATGCCTCTCACCTTGCACAACCATGCCCAGTGCCCTCCAAAGCCTGCTGAAGCCTTCTGCAGCACCAAGGGCTGTTGGACCAGGTTCACAAACCTGAGCACAAACCATTAAGAGAAAATCCTACCAATATCAGCACTCTCCTCTCACTTACACCTACTTTGCATTTTAAATGCCAGTAAATGACTGCCCAAGGGAACACAGAATCAGACCCATCAATGTGGGTATATTTCAGCAACCCAGACCCCAGGAATTTTGGAAGTGCACCAGCGTTAAGCATTATTAATGCCTATTGAAAAATAGCTGGAAATCTCCCCAGCATTGTTAAAGAATCATTTAATTATTATTAACTGAGTCACGGAGGGCAGGCGGGCAAGTTTATGAAACCCATACTCTGAGTAAGTGTGGACTCTGGAGGATGAGCTGGCTCCAGTGCCAAGGTTTGTAATTAAACTGTGGCCCAGGTGCTGATGCATTCAGCAAGTGCCCTCTGCTGGACTCCCATCCCAGCCAGAATCCTCCGCATCCATCCCTCACCCTGCTCCCCCGCAAGGCCGGCTGCACCGGGCACCCTCCTGTTGGAACTCAGCGCATCCCTCCGGGTGTCCAGAGTTGCTGTCGGGGGCTCGGAGACCCTGGCACGCTGCCCAGAACACCTGGGGATTTGATTCTGACCCTTGGAGCGAGTTGCCAGCTTTGTATGAGGACCTGAAAGCCACACAGGTTTGAATGGTGTGATAACAAAACGATCACAGGGTGAAAATGTAGATTTTAGGATTTTTGGTATTGGGGGTTATGGGGACAAGATGGAGGAATCTGGGTGTGTCCAGCCTTTCTCCTTCTTCTTCTTGTTCTCCATTTTCTGCAGTGATGTTGGCACTTTGGGATTGGTCTAGAGTAGAAGTTCACTGTCTAACACAGGTGATGGGTATTGGGAATTAAGTGTAGATATGTTATATGTAGTTTGTAGTATAAAAGGACAACACCACCTCGGGGGCAGTCAGAGTGCCTGTGGCTGCCTTGCTGAGCGGATCTCAGCTGGGCAGAAAGAAAATTTTATAGATAAGAATTAATAAACGACCTCAAGACTGAAAAGTGAAGAGTCCAGACTCGTTCTTCAGTTGTGGTGGCTGAAGCAGAGACACCCTGCACATCTCGGGGCTGCAAATATCAACAGCAACCCAAGACCCTCCCAGCCTGACTTCCAGCCCACTGCCCCTTTACCAGCAGCCACCTCCCATTAGTTTTCTCAGCAAGAGCAATTATTCAGGGGGAAAAAAAAACCCAAACCCAAACCAACAAAATGAAGTTACACCCCTCTGTCACCACAGCTTGGTTGGGCTTGAAAGGGGAGTTCATTGCCCTTTCCTACCCCATTCCCAGCAGGGACTGGGAAATGTCCATCCTCACTGGTTTCTCCTCGATGACTAAAGCAGGTGGGGCTCACCTGGTGAGCAGATATGATGTGAGAGTGCAATTAAACAACAGAGCTTTCACCACCCAGCTCCCAGGGCCTTATTTAGCTAATTAAGAAAGCTGTGCTTTCATTCCCCTGAGGTGTTTCCAGCTCCCTCAGGAGCACTGCCAAGGTCAGCTTTGCTGCTGACCATTCACAATGGTCCGTGCTGACCATTCACAATTTGCAATGCCAAGCCACAAGAGCTTGATTAAAGAGTGTTAGGCTTCCCTAACTGGGACACATAACAGTCCTAGGCCTCTAACTGGTCACCAGGAGTCCAGCTCTCATTGTCCACTGCCAAGTGAACCCATATTTTTGTGGAAAAAATTCACATTTTCCATGCCCATGGCCAGGTTGGGCTGCCAGGTACTCAAGGCAGGAACGGTCTCTCCGTGTAGGACCCAGCACTGCAAGGCCTCTAGGCATGCTTATAATGCAAACAGAGAGATTAGATCGAGTCTGGCCTCTCTCTCAACGCTGTAGGCAGCAGAAGAGTGGAGTGTTTGCCTCTTATCTGGAGTCTTGGGGGATTGGCCCAACGTATTGACATAAACTCCTGCCAATGTCAGTTTACACTAAGGAGAACGGGTTATAAAATGTGCTGGCTCGGGAGCAAGATCAGAGTCCTGGTGAGGCATCCCCTCTGCAGAGCCCAGAACCTCCCACAGAGAGGAAGGGACCATCCCAGCCACTCAGCTTCGGACCCCCAAATGTGTGGGGGGCTGTAACTCAGCAAGGCTCCAAAGGCCAGGAGTGTGGGACATGTCCTCAGTGGGCTCAGGGTCCTCCGGAGCTGTTCAGAGACATGCAGAAAGCAATTCCTGGCAGTCTTGTGGAGAATTCAGCAGTTAGAGGAGAAAAAGGCAAATTTCAAAGCGATCTCAAATGAAAAAAAAAAAAAAAATGTGTTTTCAACATCAAGAATTGCTGTAAGAAAATCAAAGTGCAAGCAAGACTTCAGCGAGTCAGAGCAGCAGTAAGGGTAGCTCAGGAGCCTGTGTGGCACCCCAGAAACAAGAGATGCTCTCCAGGGAGGCCACTTTGTGCAGTTATTGCCCTCATGTTGTCCCAGCAGCACCTCCATCTCACAGGGATGCTGGAGAGATGCACTTTGTGCACCTCTGTCGCAGACATATTTCATGGAAAACCCTTTCCTTAGGATTTTTTCTCCTGAGAAGCTGAGAGGCCTCAGGAACAAAATGTAAACAATGATTATCTGCTGCTGTAGAATGCAACAGGTGCATCTGGGATTGGTCTCATGTGGTTGTTTCTAATTAATGGTCAATCACAGCCCAGCTGGCTCAGACAGAGAGTCCGAGCCACAAACCTTTGTTATCATTCTTTCCTATTCTATTCTCAGTCAGCCTTCTGATGAAATCCTTTCTTCTATTCTTTTAGTATAGTTTTAATGTAATATATATAATAAAATAATGAATCAGCCTTCTGAACCATGGAGTCAGATCCTCGTCTCTTCCCTCACCCTCAGACCCCTGTGAGCACGGTCACACTCCTCCATCTCACAGGGATGCTGGAGAGATGCACTTTGTGCACCTCCTTCTCTCAGGGATGATGCACTTTGAGCACCTCCATCTCTCAGGGATGCCCCTCTGCTGCTGCTCCATCCGTGGCTGAGCCTGGTATCCACGAATTTTTGACCCTGATGATGTCGTGTGCCTCAACAGCCTTCTGTAGCAACAGGTTCCAGGAGTTCACCGATGTTTTTTTCACGCTTAGGAATTAAAATTAATGGAATCAATAAAGTTGGCAAAGATCTCTGAGGCCATCGAGTCCAGCTGACCAAAAACCTCCATGTCCAGCAAACCAAGAGCCTCATTCTCAGACCCACACCCACGTGCTGGGTGTTTCCAGGGGTTTTGGGTGTCAGGGCTCCGTGATTCTGTCACAGAATCATGGAATATTCTCAGTGGGAAGGGACCCACAAGGATTGTCAAGTCCAGCTCCACACAGGACACCCCAACCACCCCACCCTGTGCATCCCCATTCTCCAAATGCTCCTGGAGCTCTGGCAGCTTTGGGAATGTGCCCATTCCCTGGGGAGCCTGGGCAGTGCCCCAGCATCCTCAGGGGAAGGAATTTTCTCCTGACCATGGCTTCAAAGGGAGCAGGAGTCCCCCAAGCCCTGTGAGCAACTCAGCTGAGCCTCTCAGGAGGAGACCCCAGAGATCCCAGTGCTCACAGGCTTTTTTTAAAATCTCTGTCATCATTAGGAAGTCTCAGGCACAAGCTTAAAAGATGAGGACATCTAAATGTGGGTGCCCAAGTCTGGCGCTCAAACCTACCTGGAAACATATTTAAATTAGAAGAGGGATCTTTGAAATTTAGCCAAATTTGAACATTTTGGTTTTCAGATGCTGTTTTTTGTTTAAAAACGGGAAAGATTAACCAAAGAATGGGCTTAGAGCATAATTCAGTTTGGAAGGGACTCCATCCCTTCTCCAGCCACCTGCTCCAAACAAGGCCAGCTGTGAGGTCAGACCAGGCTGCTTTAAGGAGCAAAACACGAAATCTGGAAGCAGAAAATTCCAAACCAAGGTCCAGAGCTAAGAAGCAAGGTGGTTTTGAAGTGGTTTGATTGCCAAGGTCCCTGGCAAGAATTTCATCCAGATGGGAGGGAAAGCTGTGGATGAGCACACATACAACAGCAACACTTGACTGTCCACAACCACAATGACAATGGTCCAGAGGTGAGGCATGGAAAGGAAGGGATCAGCAAATCTTCACAACCACACAAGAAAGAAGAGCAGGTCAGGGGTTAATGTGAATTAATGACAGCCAGGTTTCAGTGAAGAGCAAGACAACCATGTCCTCCAGCCCCTTTGTCCTCCATGAGGGACACTGGAGACACACAGGTGGGACCTGAGGGGTGTAAATTGGACCAGAGGAAGACCTTTAACACTTCAACAAATGAAGGATGGTAAGGATTCATCCATCACAGGTTGTGTCCCAGGGAGAGGAATTCCCTGCAACCCTCATCTTGCAACAAAGGAGGAACAGATCCAAGTGGTCAAACAGCAGCAGCTTCAACAGGAGAGACTTTACATGAGTCAATATGTGAACTATTCAAGAGTGTTTCTGCTTGCTGATTTAAAATCTACAGCTCTTATCAACAAGGAGAGGGAGCACAGTGGCTTTTCTTCAAGGCAGATTAAGAAGGAAAGTAAAAGTAGGTATTTAAGATAAGAAATAAAACAAGCGAGCTGTTGTATTAAAATAAAGCCAGCATAACGTATGGAGTCAAAAAAAGACATTTTTGTCCTAGCTAGAGCTCAGGAGTGGGGAAAATCAATAAGGGAAATAAAGGACTTGAAGAAATATTTATAGTCAGCAGAGTCAAGGTTGAAGAGAAGGCACTTTTCTTGTGCAAGCAACAAAGAAACCCTGACGAGAGCATTAATTTGTTACTCCAGGGGAATGGTGGAACCATGGATAATAACCAAGAAAAGCCCTGGGTATTCAATAAAGACCTCAGCTCTGCATGTTGAGAAAAAGCTGCACAAGCTACTTCTACCACACACTGCTGATGATCACACTTAAGGCTCTAACCATAAGCAAGGAGATGGTAATCAGCATCTCCCACAGCTAGCCATTAATAAATCTGCAGATTCAGATCATTTACATCCAGCAGGTTTTAAAGAGCTGGCCAAGAAGGCATTGGAGCCTGTTCAAAAGTCTTTGAACCCCAGGGAAGTTCTAGAGGACCAGGAGAAAATGAGTGTTTTGTCGGTGTTTTAAAAGAGGACAACACGGGTTCTAGAGTGCCAGCCTGCCATTAATCCCAGAAAAAAAAAAAAAAAAACAATAATAGAATAGCTCATATGAGATTTGTTTATTATGGAATCAAAGGAAGGTAATATAATTGCTGCCAATCAACTTGGGTTTATGAAAAATAGATCTTGTCAAATTAATTTGATGTATTTTGTGATAACAGCACAAGCGTGGTTAATAAGGGGAAGAGTGCTGATGTAATTTTACTTGGATTTTCCTCAAGGCAACAGCCTGGGTACTGCATGATATTTTGATTAAGAAGCTGGAGTCCCAAGCATGGCACACATTAAAGGGATTAAAAAGCAGCTAACGTAGGTCTCGGAGCGTTCCTCTAAACAAGGGATCTCTGCCAGATGGGTGTGTCTGAGCCAGGTCCCACAGGGAACCATTCTGTTTTAACACTTTCTCCACGTCCTGGGAGAAAAAAAAAAAAATTTAAAATTGCTGATGACAACACAAGGTTTACTGACTGGATCAGCAGGTAAGGAAGAGGTTGAGGTCAGTGGGGTGGAGGAGAAGGAGTCCCTTGTTCAGGGGGGTGAAGGCAGGTGGGGCCAGATGTAAAGGCAGATGTGCTGAGGAGAACGTGGCCGTGTTCGCCCTCCTGGGAAGGAGCAATGCAGGAGAGATTTGGACATCACAGCAGGCAGCGATAGGAGGAGAGGCCAAGGGTGCTTGGTTTGTTCAGCTGGAGCAGGGGAGACTGAGGTCAGACCCCACTGGGAGCTGCGGCTCATCCAGAGGGGCAGTGGAGAGGGGCTGGGAACACAAACCCTGTGAGGAAGCCCTGAGGGAGCTGGGGGTGCTCAGCCTGGAGAAAAGGAGACTCAGGGCTGCCCCCATCACTCTCTGCAGCTCCTGAAAGGGGCCTGTGCTCAGCTGGGGCTGGGCTCTTTCTGCAGCAGCACTGACACAACCAGAGCACACAGCCTCAAGCTGCACCAAGGGAAGTTTAGGTTGGTGTGCAAACCCAGGGCACTGGGAATATTTCCCTGTCTGCTCTGGGCTGCCCTGACCCCCAGGGCAGCACTGACTTTGACCCTCATCCATGGAGAAAGTTTCCCAGACTTCAAGATAGACCAGAATCCACAAAAGCGTGCAATAGATTATAGAGAGCAGTGTAGGTGTGTCACTTGGTGAGAAATTGAGGTTTTTTGGGATTTTTAGTGTGTTGTGGATGGAAGCAAGATGGAGGGCACAGGGTGTCATCCTGGGTTTCTTCTTCATGCTTCCTCTTCCTCCTTCTCCATGGGTTTGGGTGGCATTTTGTAATTGGGCAGAAAAGTCCCCATTGCAACTGCAACTCTGTGGGATCAGTTCTTGGGTTAAAAGGGAAAATAATCCAGGTGTCAGTTCTTCATTGGACAGTTTAGTCTGAAAAGACCTTGGCACAAGAGATTGTTGGCCATTTTGTGCCTTCTAATGAAAAGCTGCTGAACTCCCAGCAGTGAGACTGTTTTACTGATGAGAAATAATAAACACCTGAGTGTGAACATGAAATAACATCTCAAGTGCCTTCAATCCAGACCCAGAGAAACCCACAGCTGGAACAGCCACAGGCTGGATATCAGGAAAAAGTTTTTCACAGAAAGAGGGATAAAGTTCTGGAGTCCCCATCCCTGGGTGTGTTTAACAAAGCCTGGATGTGGCACTGGGTGCCAGGGTTGAGTTCAGCTGTTGGGGCTGGGTTGGACTTGATGACCTTGAAGGTCTCTTCCCACCTGGTCATTCTGGGAATTCTGTGAATGGAGGGGCAGCTCTGATCTCTGCTCCCTGTGACTGGGCGCAGGACCCAAAGGAAAGGCTGGAGCAGTGTCAGAGTTTTCACTGATTTAATGAACAATTCCTTGGGTGAATAATAATCTGTGAGGAGAACAGCAGTGGGACACCATCCCAACACCAGCACAATCCTGGGTAAAGCTCCAGCATTTCTGTCTGAGGATGGCAGTTCTGATTCTGTGTAAGGGAACCAGCTCTGAAGGGGTGGATTAAAAGCCTGGGTGCTTTTCCCACAGCAGGAAATGGGACTGGAAGGTAAAATAAATGAATAAATGTGAGGATTTTGTGTGCATGGGAAGGAGAGAACTGGAAATCCAAAGGGACTTTGGAAACCCTTTAGAGACACAAGTGAGAGGTTTCGAAGTAACAGAACCATACACTGCTCTGGGTTGGAGGGGACCTTAAAAATTATCTTGTTCCAAGGTTTAGGTTGGATATCAGGGACATTTTCTTCCCCCAGAGGGTGCTGGGGCACTGCCCAGGCTCCCCAGGGAATGGGCACTGCTCCAAGACTGCCCCAGCTCCAGGAGAATTTGGACAACTCAGGGACAGGCTGGGATTGTTTGGGTTGGACTCATCCAGCTCAGAATATTCCATGATTCCATGACTCAGCCCAGTGTGCCTGAAGCTGGGGTTTATTGATGAAATCTCCAGTATTCTTAGATGCTGGGAAGGAGGAAATAATGAATTTTTGGGATGTGCTCATGACCCCACACTCCTGTGAGAGCCTCAGATTCCCCTGGGTTGCTCCAGCAGGCGGTGGAGGGAGATGGTCTTGATGTCAAAGCATCAAAAGATGTTCTTGATGTCAAAGCAGGGTATCAGGGGTGGTGAAGGAGGTGCTGAGGGGTCCTGCTAAGTCCTCCCAGTGCCCAAGCCAGGCCTCCCAGGCTGCAAACTGGGCACAGCTGAAATACCAGGAGGTAGAGCCAGAAAAGGTGCTGTTAAACCAAAGAGGAGTTGGAGGAGAGTCCCAGGAATTCCCCAAGGTTGGAAATTGCTAGAGCAGTTCAGTCCACAAGCTCCATGGATAGAAAGATGGTAGCTTGTGAGCCCATGAATGGATGTTCAGAAATAAAGAGCTCTTCAGGCTGTCACACACAAAGGTGGGAAGAGATTTAAACACAAATAAACAAAGTTAGCTATAATAAAACCCCAAACACAGCACCTGAACTTGATTGTGTGATGGGAAAATGCAGCAGAGGGGATGACAATTCACAACACACAGGTTTTAGAAGAGACAAATATTTTATCTAATGTAATATGCATGTATGTATTATAATATGTATAATATAGTATTATCTAGTTTGAGCAGGATTTTTCCTTCTCTGGCTTTTATTTACACAAGAAGTCTGGCAGAGGAATCCCATTAAAACTCTTATTTAAACTCTTTCCTTGAACTGAGGGAGAGGATGAGGAGGAGAACCATGGAAGAATCAGCACATGAGTCACCCCCAGCCCAATTAGGCTTCCACACAGACACCTTTAGATGGGAATTCGTCATGATTTGCCTGGAGACAGAATTACACCTGTGAAGACCACGATTCTCAGAAACCCTCTCATCCTTCCTGTCAAGGGAAAGCTTTCTTCGCATTCCTCTCATTTTATTTGGACTCCTCCTCTCCATTGGTGTGTTCACATAAATTCATTCCACTGAACCTCTCCTATGAGGAAAGGCTGAGAGCGTTGGGATTGCTGAGCCTGGAGAAGAGAAGGCTCTGGGGGAAAATGGTTCAAAATGGAAAAAGGGGAGATTTAGATGAGATCTTATGAAAAATCCTTCCCTGTGAGGGTGTTGAGGCCCTGGCACAGGTTCCCAGAGCAGCTGTGGCTGCCCCTGGATCCCTGGAAGTGCCCAAGGCCAGGCTGGATGGGGCTTGGAGCAGCTGGGATGGTGGAAGGTGTCCCTGCCCATGGCAGGGGTGGGACTTAAGGACTTTAAAGTCCCTTCCAACCCAAACCATTTTGGAATTCTGGGTCTATGGAACAGCAGAATCTTCTTAGGGCAGCACTGACAATGGCAGCTTTGTGCCTCTGTTGGGAATGAGGCCCCCACTCATTTGCCTCCCCATTTCATCTCCTGCCATTGCTCAGCCCAATTTTTGGACTCATATTGGTTAAAGCAGCCCCAATCTGAACCCCCTCAATGGTAACTGGATTAAGAAGTATTTCATTTTATCATGTCTTACTTAGGAACTGTATTTTATGTATAAACATAAAGATATAAATACAAATACTATAAATATAAATGTAGATATAGATATAAGTATAAATATAAACATACCTATAAATATAAATGTAAATATAGATATAAATGTAATAGGAATTAAATTATATTATTATATCATGCATAATATGTAACACATAATATATAACATATAACATATAACATATAATATATGATACAATATATAACATATATAATACATAATATATAACATATATAATATATAACATATAATATATAATATATGCAATGCATATAATATATTACATTATATTTATTATATCATATTGATATGATATGTTAATATACTATATTCTATGTAGTATATAATGTATACTGTATAATGTATTATATATTATATATAATAATTATTTATATTTATAAATATAATATATTCTGGATAAATATATAATACCTGATAATATATTATATATAATATAAATACATAATATATATTATATTAGAATTAACAGATAATATTTTATAATATCTATATTATATAATATTAATACATAATAGACAATATATTATTTATTATTTATTATTTATTTATTATATATTATATAATATTCTGGGTAAATATTATACATTCTGGATATTTATAAATATCCAGAAGCTGCGCAGGAGTTCAGCTCTTGCACCAAATCTATCAGAGGGCTAAAGCCACCAAAATCAGATAAGCCTACAAGAGGGGAGGCTCCTGGAGCAGGGAATGTTCCCCACACTGCCAGGCACCATCTCCTCCCATCTCCTGCCCACAGAGCTTGCCTTCTTCAGGCTTTCCTTGTAGAGGACCTACCCCAGGCAGGCCCTTTCCCTGGTCAGGACCTGGACTCTGATGGCAGGAACAGCGTGGGAAGATGCCATTCCCACAGTCCATCCCCTCCCAGGGGAGCAGAGGGAAGGGCTGGGGTGAGCCCGGGGTGCTTCGTGCTGGACTCGGGAGCAGCAGCGGGGTCACACCCTGCAACCACAGCACAGGGCGGCACCTGGGCCAGGAACAGCAGCACCCCAGGGCCATCCCTCACCCCACAGCCCCACACACCAGGTACAGCCTGTCCAGGGCCATCCCTCATCCCAAAACCCCAAACACCAGGTACAGCACCAGGTACAGCCTGTCCAGGGCCATCCCTCACCCCAAAACCCCACACACCAGGTACAGCACCAGGTACAGCCTGTCAGGGGCTGGTGGGGCCCCCAGGGAAGCTGCTCCTTCTGATGCCTTGTGCAGGCTGACCTGGAGCAGAGGCTGGACAGAGCTAAAGAATAAAGCAGGGATTTATTCAAAGGCCTCCATGGATGCACCTTGGGCAGCACCAGAGCCCAGCCAGGGCTGCACCCAAGATGAACCAAAATGGCCCCAAAATGCACGAGTGCTCCCGGGGTCTCTCCCTGGGATCAGTTCTGCTCCATTTGCACCTTGCAGTTCATTGTCCCATTCCAGCTTTAGCCCCTGCAGTCCCACCCTGCTTGTTTTTCTCTCTCCAGCCCACGGGGTTTGTGTTCTTGGGCTGAGATTGGGATCATTTGTCCTTGGTGCCCAGCTGGAGCAGGAATTGTTTTGTCTCCCTGCTCTGTGCACAGAGCTCAGCATCCCCTGATGTGAAGCTCAGACCCACACACTAAAGCAGCACAGAATCTGAAAATATAAAAGCTAAACCCTGAGGCATCACTTCCACAGTCCTGGTGCTCTTTGAGGGATACCTAATGAAATCTGCCATGAAAAGCTTTTTATAAAGATATTTATCATGCAGGTATCACTCAGGCTGATTAGATCCTAAGCCAACACCACAATCCTGCCACAGGTCAGAGCAATGGATTATTCTGGGTTGAGGTCAGAGAAGGGGAAATCAGAGCCAGACTCCTGCTCCTACCACCGGCACTGGCAGGAATGGGATTCCACTCCTTGGGTTTGCACTTTTGGGGATGCAGGGAGAGGCCACTGCCCCTCTGGAGTCAGGAATCAGAGTCACTGTAGATCTGACTTCACATCATTTAACTGGGTTTAAAAGTGGTGCAAACCCTTTGCACGCAGACTGAATTTGTCCCTGACGTTTATATATCTGTTTGTGGTTATATGTATATTTATATTTGTATTATATTATATTATATTATGTAATTTATATTTTATTTATATCATTTATTTTATATAATTTTTAAATTATTTTTATTTTTATTTTTATTTTTATTTTTATTTTTATTTTTATTTTTATTTTATTATTTCCCCCAAATTTATATACATATATTGATTTATAAATACATATATAATTATATATTCTTTATATATATTTTTTGCTCTTCCATCTATTTAAAGACATCTATGTACACAGACCTTAGAAACACATATACCACATATAGATAGATATAGATATAGATATAGATATAAAGATATATAGATATATAGATATAGATATAGATATAGATATAGATATAGATATAGATATAGATATAGACATAGATATAGATGTAGACATAGATATATAGGTAGAGATTAGATAGATATTAGATAGATATATCTATTTTTTATCTATAGATTATTTAAAATTTTGATGTCATGAGTGTACCCCCATGGCCCCCTATACCTGGGAAGAAATTCTTCAGAACAAATTGTTCTTTTTCCCAAATGTTTTAATAATTTTCCCACGCAGGAGCTGTACATTATCCTCAGCCTTGGGTCTGAAGGGATGCATTTACACCAAGAAGAGTTTTTATACAAGAGGTCAAACCCCTCACAAGATATTAAACATGAATATTAAACATGGGGGTGTTTTCAAAAGAGACAGCAGGGTTTTGAGCTTTTTTTATTGACAGCTGATAAAATCTGGGGACTTGTGATAAAATTTTGGGACTTGCTGAGCCAAGGGCAAGGTGTTCATTGCAGGAGCCAGTGCTGGTGCCAGACAGGGCAAACACCACTGGACTGGGGTGGGCCTTCAAGGTCTCACCACACCACAACCCTCACCACCTTGCCTAAGAGAAATTTAGATATAGAAATATATAAATAAATTTTATATATATATATATATATATATATATATATATATATATATATATATATATTTATATTTATATATATATTTATATATCTTAGATATATATTATAAATATATGTTTATATATTATATATAACATATATATAAAATGATATAATATATACAATAATATATGATATATATGAATATAACTATTATATATAATAAATATGTATAATATATAAAAAGTTTTGTATATTATATATAATATATATAATATATAAATATGTGTATATAAAATATATGTATGAAAACATATGTATAAAATATATATATATATAACTTTAGATATATAAATAAGAGAACTGCCACACCCTCACAGCAAGCAGATGTGTCCCTTCAGACCCAAACCAGCCATGAGGGAGGGCTCAGGTGTCCCTCAGCTCCTGCTGTGCTCAGGGCTGAGCTGTTTTCCCCCTGCTGTTCCCTCTCCCCAGTGTCACCATTCCACTGGGACACTCCAGGCCAGCATCCCTGCTCCCCTCACAGCCCTTTGCAGGGGCTGAGCCCTGGGTTTATCTCCAGGACTTTTCTAATGAGCTCTTAAACCTTCTATCAGTGACACATTCCACCAGTGGATCAAGGCACCTAAATAAAATTGACATAAGGCGAGGCCTTTTAATTATCCAATTATTTTGTTTCAAGCAGCAGCTGGTAAAAAGTAAAAAGACTTAGTGTTCTTCTTTCTGTCTCTGTTGACATAAAATCAAGGATCAAAGCACCTTAATTTTTGGCCTCTGATTTTTCTTTCCTTGATTTAAACAGGCCTGTTATGAGTTCAGTGGCCTTCCTGCCCCTTTGCTTATTTAGCAGTGATTAGGGAGTGCTGAAGCTGCAAAGAGTTTGCTGTCCTGGGATGAAGCCCCCATGCAGAATAAGCCCTCACCCCATCACCAAAACTACTCTCAATCCCAAAAGGGAGACAGGAATGATTTATCCATGGAGAACTAACACAGGGAGAGCTGAAGGGCTGCTTGGGAAGTGTTAGGGAGACAAAAGCACCCAGTGCAGGTCACACCTCTGCTCAGGGACCTGCTGGAGCTGCTAGTTTGAAACTCCATCAGTGTTTGGATCCCCAGTGCCAGACCAAACTGGAGGTTTCAAACCCTGCTTGAATTTTTTTCCCTCACCTTCACAGAGCACCCTGTAGGGATGGATCTCCCCTGGGTTTCTTTAGGAACAGACACTCTGTGGATGCACACGGTCAGATGGATTTTGCACCAGCCTTCCTCTGCAGGATGGGGCTCCTGTTGATAAAGCCAAGGAAGGCAGGGTCATTCCCTCAGCTGGGAAATGTGATGTCTAGAGGAGCTGGGCAGTGGATATTATCCCCACCAGCAGCCACACATTGTGCTGCTGATGTCCTCAGGCTGGAAATATTGTCCTCACCAGCTCTTCTCCTTCAGTTCTGCCCTGTCATGGGTCTGGCTCCCTCTGTCACCTTGGCCAAGCCCCTCTGCCTTGGGCTGTTCCTGTTTTGCTGCTCAGGAAGGTTTATTTATTTTATTTTCATTTTATTCTGAGGAATGGAGCGGCCAGCAGGAGCAGGGAGCTCATTGTGCCCCTGCCCTGGGCACTGCTGGGGCCACACCTGGAGTGCTGTGCCCAGCTCTGGCCCCTCAGCTTGGGAAGGACCTTGGGACACTGAGCACATCCAGAGGGGACAGCGAGGCTGGAGAGGGGCTGGGAACACAAACCCTGTGAGGGAGCCCTGAGGGAGCTGGGGGTGCTCAGCCTGGAGAAAAGGAGACTCAGGGCTGCCCCCATCACTCTCTGCAGCTCCTGAAAGGGGCCTG
The DNA here is from genome assembly GCA_039654755.1 of Calcarius lapponicus. NCBI lineage: Eukaryota > Metazoa > Chordata > Aves > Passeriformes > Fringillidae > Calcarius > Calcarius lapponicus. The sequence continues at coordinate 12,559,494 of CM077464.1, read as the reverse complement.
TGCTCAGCTGGGGCTGGGCTCTTTCTGCAGCAGCACTGACACAACCAGAGCACACAGCCTCCAGCTGCACCAAGGGAAATACAGGTTGGACAGCAGGAAAAAGTTTTTCACAGAAAGAGTGATAAAGTTCTGGAATGGCTGCCCGGGGAGGTGGTGGAGTCCCCATCCCTGGGTGTGTTTAACAAAGCCTGGATGTGGCACTGGGGGCCAGGGTTGAGTTGAGGGGCTGGGGCTGGGTTGGACTCGATGATCTTGAAGGTCTCTTCCAACCTGGTCATTCTGGGAATTCTGTGAATTTGAGTCCCAGAGGTGCAGCTAACAATGTCAAATTTCCATGTGATAAATCAGAATTGTACACATGGAAATTTACGCATAGAGATTTATCAGAAATCAGAATGTGATTCCTGATAAATGTCCATGTGTACAATACACACCACATTCAGCCACTCCATCATCTTGGCTACACCAGGGGTTGCACTCACTGATCCTCGTGGTCCCTCCAAACCCAGTATATTCCATGATTCTAGGAACACAAACAGAGCCCAGCTGCTGTTTCACTGTCAAAACCAAGCCCACATTCCCAAAGACCTTGGGAATGGTCCAACCCTCTTAACTTTGAACTCAGAGAAGGTGGCAGCTTCTGTCATGTCTCTTCAGGCTGAACCTTTCCTCAAAGCTTTCCTGTTTGTTTTTATGGGCAGCAAAGGGCAGGTGGCCACCCCAGAGTGCCAAACCAGCCCTGTGGCCATGCAAAGGCAGGTGAGGCGAGCACCATCCTCACTGAACCTGCTGCACTTCAGCCCAAGCCAGGAGGCTGAGATTTCTCTGAGTTGGTGCCACAGGTGGCTCCAGGTGTCCCAAAATCCTGATATCCAGGGTGCCATTTAGCAGGGGAATGGCCACAGAAGGGTTGGGACAGCAGAAAGTCAAGGGCCAGGGTTTAAATCTGAAAAACTCCAGATGGGGCATCACCTGAGGACTTGGGGAAGCCCAGGGAACAGAAAACTCATTCCTCAAACTAAGAGTTCATCTCTGAGGGTGCAGCTTCATCTGGGGTTAACAGGAACAGGATTTGGGTAAAAGAACTCAGAGTTGGGGTTGGAGCACTCCCATAAACCAGAGTTTGAAGTCTGACAGCCTGCAGACACAGGCTAGCTCAGATTGGAGCTGTATGGGAAGCTCAGAATTGGAGTGTCCAGAACTTAATCATATCAGCAATCCCAGGCTTCTCCTTTCAAAATTAAAGAATCATTACTTTCAAAATTAAAGAATAATTAATAAAGAAAGCCAAGGCAGAGCTCAGCATCGTGTCTTGCTCAGAGGAACAGGAATTTCACACAGCAGACACAGGAATGACAAACCATAATTGACATCTGGGAGCAAACACTGAGGACCTGGAGAGGCAACGACTGCTGTTGTAAATGAAATATCACTTTGGTCAGAGGGTCAATAAAAATGGGCTTTCACCTGCTCCTCATTATTTCCCCCACTACAATGGCTGCTTGTTCCCTCTCAGGGGAGGACAGGGCTGTGAGACAGCGGGTGCAGAGGGTGGAATTCACCTCTCTGAGGCAGCTCTGACCTGCTCACACTCAGGGCTTCACGAGGTCCTTTGCATAAAGGTGCTTTTTACCCCTCTGTGAAGCTCAGAGCACCTGAGAAATTGCATATTTTAATGTGCTGAGCCCGTGGCTGCTGCTGGCTGGGCTCTGGCAGCAGTGGAAGTGGCTGGAATCCAGCTGCAGAACCTGCCCTCCCTCCCCATGCGTGTTGGTGTGCAGGCAGCGTGTGCTCATGCAGCTATGCAAATGCACCAGCAGCAGTGCTTTTAATGCATTCAAATTTCATCACAGCTTGAAGTTTAAACCAAAACAAAAAAAAAAACACCAAAAAATAAAACAAAAAGGAAAAAAAAGGAAAGAAAAAAGAAAGAAAAAAGGAGAAAAATTAAAAATAAAGAAAAAGGAGAAAATTTAAAAGAAAGAAAAAAAAAAGAAAAAGGAGAAAAATTAAAAAGAAAGAAAATAAAGAAAAAAGAAAGCAAGAAAAGAAAAAAGAGAAAAAAGAAAGAAAAAGAAAGAAAAAGAGAAAAAAGAGAAAAAGAAAGAAAAGGAGAAAAAAGAGAAAAAAGAAAGATAAGGAGAAAAAAGAGAAAAAAGAAAGAAGAAAAAAGAAAGAAAAAAGAAAAAAAGAAAGAAAAAAGAGAGAAAAAAGAAAATAAAGAAAGAAAAAAGAAGAAAAAGAGAAAGAAAAAAGAGAAAGAAAAAAGAGAAAGAAAAAAGAGAATAAAGAAAGGAAAGAAAGAAAAAAGAAAGCAAGAAAGAAAAAATGAGAAAAATAAAAAAGAAAGACAAATAAAGGAAAAAAAAAAGGAGAAAAATTAAAAAAATAAAGAAAATTAAAAAAAAGAAAGGAAAAAAGCCCCACATTTTTTAAGCCTTCAAAACAAACGCCCTTTTCAACCCACTGGCAATTATGGAGAGGTCCTGATCCTTTCTGCATGTTACTGTCAAACAAGTTTTCAGTAGGATTCAATAAAGTGATCTGACATTTCTTTGGAGATCTTTACACACAGTAGCTCAAGCCACGAAAGAACTTCACTTCTGGCAGCTATGTGAATATTTTATTTTGCCCAAAGCTAGACAGGTGTGATCAAGAAGAACAGGGGGGAAAAATATATTAGCAAAAGGCCTTTCAGTGGCAATACAGGTGTTTGCTGGAGTGCAGTCAGTTTGGGTTGTGTGTGTGTTTTTTTAAAGGAGAAAATCTTGGTAGGGTTAAGATTAAAGGCACAGCACATTTTATTTCTCATAGACTGAGAGTCAGGCAAGCATTTTCTAAAAGAAAATGTAGGGGTTTGCCCCTGGAAAGGGCATTTTGAAGGAGATCTGAAACAAGGATTAAGCTCCTCATTCCCATAAGCTCCAAGAGATTTTGGCACGTTGGGTATTCCCTGGATCCCAGCCCTTCTCACCAAGCACTGGGGAGTCACTAAAGAGTTAAAGGAGTTTATAATTCCCAGAACAAGTCAATACATTCATTCAAACAGTTACAGAAAGGTCACAGGCTGGGATGCCTGAAACCTGCTTAAGCAACAATTTTTTGCTCCTCAGGTAAGGCGAAAGGCAGGGCACATCTCCCGGAGCAGAAATCACAGAGATCAGCCTGCAGATCCTGCCAAAGCTCCAGCACAGGGGGAAGAAGCTGCACTGGGATTTTTTGGGATCTGGGAAGCCTCCTCCCAAGCCAGGGGCTCGGGAAGTTTGTTGGAAGTGAGAGGTGGGTTGAGAAAATGGAGAGTGTGTGTAGAAGAGTTTAATTCAGTGTTGGGGACAAAGTGTGACAGAGGAGCTGGGGCCAGCAGGAGGGACACCCCCAAACCCCACTGCAGGCCCTGTCCTGGGGGTGTTGGACATTCTGGGGCAGTTCTGGAGCTGGATCCAGGCCAGGGAGGAAGGAGAGGGATGGGGGGCCTGGAGCAGCTGGGCACTGGGTCATGGAGGAGGCAAAAGTGATTGTCTGAGCATCTCCAGCTGGGATGGTCTTCAGAGATCCTACAAGGCGTCAGCTCAACCCTAAACATGACAGAAATAGGCTCTCGGTGCCTGAGCTCACAGCGTTTTGTGTGAAAATCCCTCTTTCTGGTGAATAACCTCCATGGGCTGGTTTGGCTTAAAAAAGATGCTCGTACACAGATTTCTTTCTCTCTCGCAGAGGGATGGACAAGAAATCAGCCTGTAGGGGTTTCAAAAGTGAAGGAGAGCAGCCGTGGTGAGGAAAAGGAAGGAAGAAATATGAAGATAAAATTAAAAAAAAAATTAAAAGAAAGGAAAAGAAAGGAAAAAAAGAGAAAGAAAAAGTAAAAGAGTAAAAGATAGAAGCAAAAGGAAAAAGAAAAAAAGATAGAAGCAAAAGGAAAAAGTAAAAGAGTAAAAGATAGAAGGAAAAAGAAAAAGAGTAAAAGATAGAAGCAAAAGGAAAAATGAAAAGAGTAAAAGATAGAAGCAAAAGGAAAAAGAAAAAGAGTAAAAGATAGAAGCAAAAGAAAAAGAATAATATTAAAAGATAAAAGAAAAAGAAAAAAGAAAAAGAAAAAGAGAAAAAGAAAGAAAAGAAAAAGAAAATAAAGAAAAAAGATAAAAGAGAAAAGAAAAATAAAAAAGGGAAAGAGAAAAAGAAAAATAAGAGGAAAAGAAAAATAAAAAGAAGGAAAAGAAAAATAAAAAGAAGAAAAAGAAAAGGAGTAAAAGAAGAAGAGAAAGAAAAAGAATAGAAGAAAAAGAAAGTCACAGGAGGGAAATGGTACATTTTTCTTTAGGTGAAGTCTCCAGGAAGGATCCCAGCTGCCATAACCAGAGAAGAAATATATTTAAGAGCCTTCAGAAGAATCAAAAAATGATCAGGAAAAATGATCAGGAAAAACTCAGATGCCTCTGGGAGCCAAGTCAGGGCAAAGCTCCACCTAAGGAGCTCCAAACGTCCTTCTGGAGGGAGTTCTTCAAGGTCAGATGCACCAAGGGAAGTTTAGGTTGGATTTCAGGAAAAAGTTTTTACAGAAAGAGTGATAAAGTTCTGGAATGGCTGCCCAGGGAGGTGGTGGAGTCCCCATCCCTGGGTGTGTTTAACAAAGCCTGGATGTGGCACTGGGTGCCAGGGTTCAGTTGAGCTGTTGGGGCTGGGTTGGACTCGATGACCTTGAAGGTCTTTTCCAACCTGGTCATCCTGGGAATTCTGTGATTCTGTGAGCTCAATCACCTCACTGAGATGCCTCCATATGACTGGTGTTTACTCTGTGACACCTTTAGGGGTTGGCCCAAGACTTGTCCTCACTTTTTCAGCAGGAAATGGAAGATTTGGAGCTGATGAGCACAGTTGGGACAGCAGAGGACAAAGAGAAAGAGAAGCAAGGTTTTGTTCAAACACAGAGAGCTCTGGAGGTATCTGGCTGGGCTCTGCCATCTTTTGGGGCTACAAAGGGCGTCAGGACCAGCAGCCCTGTTGGGACTTGCTGCAAATATTGCCTGGGTTGCTCCCAGACAGCCCTGCTTTCCTGCAAGGTGAATTTCACTGACCACAGCCGTGTCCTCCCTCAGCCAGGGGCAGAGTATGAGCCACAGATGCATCAATCACATCTGGAGGTCAGCCCCAGGTGAGCTGCAGCCAAAGGGAAGAGAAGGTGAATCATGGCTTGAACCAGCCCTGCTCTGGGGAGGGAGAACAGAAACCCGGGAGAAGCCACGCACGGCTCTGGGGACACCGGGTCACTGCTGTGGCACTCACCAAAGGTCACTCCTCTGGTGGCATCGGAGCAAATTGGCCACCAGGTTTACTCGTGGCACCCCAGGCCACAGATAAATGGCACCCATGTGCCAGGAGAATGGCAGCAGGACACATGGCAGGTTTTCCGTTTGGGAATGGGAGGAAGGAGGGTTTGCCTGTGCTGCCAGGCAAGCAGAAATGAAAAAGAAGGAAAAGGAAAAAGAAAAAAAGGAAGGGAAAAAGGAAAAGGAAAAAGAAGAAAAAGAAAAATAAGAAGAAGAAGGAAAAGAAGAAGGAAAAAGGAGGAGAAGAAGGAGGGAAAGAAGGAGGGAAAGAAGGAGGAAAAGAAGGAGGAAAAGAAGGAGGAAAAGAAGAAGGAAAAGAAGAAGGAAAAGAAGAAGGAAAAGAAGAAGGAAAAGAAGAAAAAGAAAAAAAGGAAAGAAGGAAAAGAAAAAGAAGTAGAAAAAGAAAAATAAGAAAATGAATAAAAGATAGGAAAAAAGAGTAAAAGAAGAAAAAAAAAGAAAAAGAAAAAGGAAAAGATAAAGAAGGAAAAAAAAGAAAAAAGAAAAGAAGGAAAAGAAAATGAGAAAAAGAAGAAAAAAAAGAAAAGAAGGAAAAGAAAAAGAAAATGAGAGAAAGAAAATGAGAAAAAAGAAAAAGAAAAAAATAAGAGAAAAAGAAAATAAGAAAAAGAAAAGGAAAACAGAGTCCCTGGAGGGAAGTGGTACATTTTTCTTTAGCTGAAGTCTCACTTTGCACTGATCACAGGCACAGTGAAGGATCCCAGCTGCCATAACCAGACAAGAAACTCATGACTGAGCCACCTCCAGCCTCACAGCAAGCCCAGGTTCCTCACCTGCAAACCCACCCTCCACATCTCCACAGAGGATTTATGATCCCAAAAATGATTTTTTTATTTTTATTTTTCCCATTGGTGCTGTCTTATGCTTGTGGCTGGGAAGTTGCCCAGTGCTTCCCTGAATGACTGAAAACACCTGGCTCTGTTTTAGGGAGGAAAAGCCACTTTTCTTGCTGTTTGTGCAGCAGAGCCCCACACAAAAGGAGGGCTCAGGATCTTCGGAGCCTCTCCAAAGCCTTTTAATTACCTTTGAAATAGGACAGGTCTCGCTCTTTGGGGAACATCACGAGACCTGAGAGCAGAAAAAAGCTGAGAGAGCTGGTCCCACCGACTCCCAGCTCCAAGCCAAACAGGTTTGGCCAGCCCTAATTAAGGTAATTAATATCCCCAAGCCTGTTATTAAGCAAGAAGCAGTACAAGGGAGTCTCCCCTTTACCTCGGGGTCCTGCTGAGCACCTCAGCCCAACAAGCAGCTCATTGTCAGCCCTGGGGCTGGATCCTGCTGCTCAGGAGACCCCAGGAAGTCACCAGAGGAGCCCCCAGCCCCTCTTAGCACCATTGCAGGCCGTGTTCCAGCTGTGCTTTGGGCACAACTGTGCAAACCCAGGGCACTGGGAATATTTCCCTGTCTGCTCTGGGCTGCCCTGACCCCCAGGGCAGCACTGACTTTGACCCTCATCCATGGAGAAAGTTTCCCAGACTTCAAGATAGACCAGAACCCACAAAAGTGTGAAATAGATTATAGAGAGCAGTGTAGGTGTGTCACTTGGTGAGAAATTGAGGTTTTTTGGGATTTTTAGTGTGTTGTGGATGGAAGCAAGATGGAGGGCACAGGGTGTCATCCTGGGTTTCTTCTTCATGCTTCTTCTTCCTCCTTCTCCATGGGTTTGGGTGGCATTGTGTAATTGGGCAGAAAAGTCCCCACTGCAGCTCTGTGGGATCAGTTCTTGGGTTAAAAGGGAAAATAATCCAGGTGTCAGTTCTTCATTGGACAGTTCAGTCTGAAAAGGCCTTGGCACAAGAAATTGTTGGCCATTTTGTGCCTTCTAATGAAAAGCTGCTGAACTCCCAGCAGTGAGACTGTTTTACTGACAAGAAATAATAAACACCTGAATGTGAACATGAAATAACATCTCAAGTGCCTTCAATCCAGACCCAGAGAAACCCACAACTGCAACCACCACACACAATGATGCTAGTGGGGTGTTTGGGCAGTGGGAGGTGCTGGAAAGGTGGCCCAGGTTATTCCCTGCTCCCCATGAAACGGGGTGGGTGAGGTGGGATCATCCCTAGGGCAGGGTTAGGTCTCCACGTCACCCCCGAGAGCTCGAGTCTGAATTTGGAACTAAATTGAGGCCTTCTAGAAAGGGAGCTCCTTTCAAAGAACCTGGTGAGCCTTCAAAATAAAATAATTAATATAAATTGAGAGAGAGAATAGAATAGAATAGAATAGAATAGAATAGAATAGAATAGAATAGAATAGAATAGAATAGAATAGATAATATGGCATTGAGCAATGCTATTTAAATGTAAGAAGCAGCTTTTTCACTGTGAGGATGGTCAAACAGGGCTGCCCAGAGAGGCTGTGGAGCCTCCATTGCTGGAGAAGGGCAAAATCCAATGGGAGATGGTCCTGGACAAGCTGTTCTAGGTTGCCCTGCTTGAGCAGAGCGATCTCCAGAGATCCCTGCCAGCCTCAATTCTCCCATGATTCTATGAAATTAAATACACATTAAATAATGATATGCAGCAAATTCATAGGATCATAGGATGGGTTGGGTTGGAAGGGACATCAAAACTCATCCAATTCTACCCGCTGCCATGGGCAGGGACACTTTCCACTATTTCAGGATGATCCAGCCTGGCTTTGGGCACTGCCAGGAATTCAGGGGCAGCCACAGCTGCTCTGGGAATTCCATCCCAGCCAGGAATTCCCAATTCCCAATCTCCCATCCATCCCTGCCCTCTGGCAGTGGGAGCCATTCCCTGTGTCCTGTCCCTCCATCCCTTGTCCCCAGTCCCTCTCCAGCTCTCCTGGAGCCCCTTCAGGCCCTGCCAGGGGCTCTGAGCTCTCCCTGGAGCTTCTCCTCTCCAGGGGAACATTCCCAGCTCTCTCAGCTTTTCCTCATATGAGAGATGCTCCAACCCTTGGAGCACCTTCATGGCCCTGAATATACATAAATACACACTAAATTTGTGTATATGTATAAATATACAATAAATTTGTGTATATGTGTATATATATATATATAAATAAATGTATATATATATATAAATATAAATATGGCTGTGAATATACATAACAAATAATAAAATATGGCTGTGAATAGACATAAATATACAATAAATTTGTATATATATATATAAATATACAATAAATTTATATGTATATAAATAAATTTCTGTATAAACATAAATATACAATAAATTTTTGTATATGTATACATAAAATAAATTTTTATATATATATAAAATATGGCTGTGAATATACATAACAAATAATAAAATATGGCTGTGAATAGACATAAATATACAATAAATTTCTGTATATATATAAATATACAATAAATTTATATATATATATATAATTTCTGTATAAACATAAATATACAATAAATTTGTGTATATGTATATATATAAAATAAATTTCTGTATTTACATAAATATCCAATAAATTTGTGTATATGTATATATATATAATAAATTTCTGTATATATAAATATCCAATAAATTTGTGTATGTATAAAAATATACAATAAATTTGTATATATATATACAATAAATGTGTGTATATATATAAAAATAAAAAATTTATATCTATATATATACAATAAATTTGTGTATCTATAAAAATATACAATAAATTGTATATATATATATATATAATAAATTTGTGTACATATATAAATATACGATAAATTTGTGTATCTGCATGTGTGATGTACACCATGGTTGATCACAGTTTTCTCCTGATGGGGCTCATCCCTCCAGCTTCTCCCGGAAAACACCACCAGGCATGCAAGGAAACAGCCCCTGGCGCCCAGCAGATGCAGGAGAGATGCTCTGCCACCAACCTCCCCTTTTGTTTTTACAAAAAAAAGGACCTGACCAATTTTTTAGCCTCATACCTGTCTGTTCAAATCCTTTTTTCCCCCCTCAGCGCCCCCAGGTAGGAAAATTCCTCCCAGAGGAAAGCACTGTTGCAATCTATTTTGTTTCTCAGTCAAGTACAAGAGTTTGGTATTTTTCCACTGGAAATTCTTCTCTGATGCCTCCTTTCAGACATGCCCAGGAGGGAAATTTGCTTTTCCATGGCTGGCCCGCGAGAGCCCGAGGTGTGAGGCTGCCCTGCAGGAATGTGGGGTTGGATACTGGGGGAGAGGGAGCTGGCAGGAGATGAGCAGCCCCTGGAGCAGCACGCCCAGGGAATGGCTGCTGCATCCCAGAAAGCCTCAAAGAGGGAAAGAAGGAGCGTGAGGGCTCAGAAAAGCAGCAGCAATGTGGTTTGGGATGGTTTTCCATAGAGGGATGGAATATCCCGATGTGTGCTGGGATACCTGCAGACAAACAGCTGGGGCTGTTCAGCCAAAAAAAAAAAAAAAACCACTTTCAGTCCAAAAATGGCACAACTGAAGGATATTTTCTATAGCAGCTGATGTTCCGAGCTTGAGAAATCCCATCCAAATCATTCCACTTCCCTGGAAGTGTCCAAGGCCAGGCTGGATGGGGCTTGGAGCACCCTGGTCTGGAGGAAGGTGTCCCTGCCCATGGCAGGGCTGGAATGAGATGGTCTTTAAGGTCTCTTCCAGCCAAAACTGGGATTCTGTGATATTCTTCAGGGCCTGGGTTCCCTTTTCATGAAGATTTATGTCTCATGGGGTTTGTCAAGCCTTGCTGCCCTCAGGGGCTTCCTCAGGCCACAGATTATAACCACTGAAATGGAAAAATCACTGAAATGGAGAGCTAAAAACTCTGACCAGCATCATCTCAGCCATGGCAATGGCTCTGTGCTTGGAGGGTGACCCGTGGGGATGGGATCCGGCAGCATTTGGCCTTTGCTCTTTAGTTAGATTCTCCTGGTCATGTGCAAACAGGAGTTTTCCTCCCTGGAGGGGGACAAAATCCTCATTTATCTCCACTGCAAACTGGAGTGGGAGATCTTGCCCCAGAAAAATACCGAAAGCAAAGTTTGAAAACCAATTTCTAGTGGGAAGTGTCAGACCAAATTCCATCAGAGCTGGACAGAGCCCAGGGCAAGCTCCAGCCCTCTGCTCTCCACCACCCTCTGTGCCAGGACCTCCCTCACCCTGGCCAGGCACCAACCTCCACTGCACCACCCTCATACCCTACAGAGATGGAGAACTTTAATGATTTCAAACAAAACCTTCCAAAGCGTTATAGGAACAGGCAAAACGCCAATGTACCCACAGAAAAGATAATAATTTTTTATTTTATAATCAGGCTTTGTCTGAGGTATGGGGTTGCCCTGGGAAGCAGAGAACAAGATCCCAGCAGGTTTCAGAAGCAAACTGGACATTGATGCAGATGGAGATTCAGAAGGGTGAACCCTCCAGTGCCTGGCATTTCAGGGGGGAATTTTGGAGACAAAATTCTTTGGAGATATCTGCTGTCTATTCCTTTGCTGCTCAGGTTTGTGGGCTCAGAGCCTGATCCAGTGAGAAATTCCTCTGCACTGACTTCAGGAAGCTTCGGATCAGGCACGGAATGAACTCAAAACCAACATCTTGGGGCTTCCTAAAGAGAAATTCCCTCTCTTCACATTTCTGAGGCCGAGCAAACACTTTAGCACAGTGGCTGCTTTCAGGGCTGGGCTCAGGTACACGGCCTCAAGTGCATTTGCCACAGCCAAGGAGGAAGCTCTCCACATGAGTGGGGGCTTTTCTGGCTGGTGGAGGAGAAATCTCTTAACAGAAAGTGTCTGACTGGACAAACATCCTTCCTCAACATCGTCCAGCCCTGATAAGGTCCCAGCACCAGACAGGGCAGAATCTCTGCAGAAAGGTTCTCTAATAATTCTTTCCCCTCTTGGGCAGGTGCCAGTTGCTCAAGCTGGGTAATAATTTGCTTTGTGAGTAAGAACACCCAGATCTCTTGTGCTTGACCTGTGTCCTGCCTGGAAAATTCATAAAAGTGATCCAGGACCCACACTGGTGTCAGATGGTTGTAACAAACAGAACACTCTGTATTTGAGGAGGATTCTCTCTTTAATTTCAGCAGCATGCTGTGGTGTTTGTGAGGGTCCCCAGGACAAGGTGAGGGATGAGGAATCTGACTTCATGTTCTCAGAAGGCTGACATTATATATATTATTATATTATATTATATTATATTATATTATATTATATTATATTATATTATATTATATTATATTATATTATATTATATTATATTATATTATATTATATTATAATGGAATGCTGTACTAAAGCTATACTAAAGAAAGAGAAAAGGATACAGACAGAAGGCTTGACAACAATGAATAATAAAAACTGGCTCCTCAGAGTCTGACACAGCTGATGGTGATTGGTCATTAAGTAAGAACAATTCACATGGAACCAATCAAACATGCACCTGTTGGTAAACAATGTCCAAACCACATTCCAAAGCAGCAAAACACAGGAGAAGCGAATCAGATAATTATTGTCTTCATTCTTTTCTGAGTCTTCTCAGCTTCCCAGGAAAAAAAAATCCTGGCAAAGGGATTTTTCAGAAAATATCATGGTGACACCATGCTGTGTTTTATACCTTCTCACCAAGTTTACACCTATTCATTGGCCACAACAAAATCAACATAATGTTCATTGGTGCAGGGTGGTCCCACCACTGTTTTCCACCACAATCTGACTGCAGGGCCCTCGTTTATCTCTTCTTCTCCTCCATTTCCACACCAATGGCCTTGTTAGAGCTCCTGTCAGGGGTAAAGGTGACTCTTATCATCCTCTCATTTTCAGCTGACTCTTCCTGACTCACAGACCAGCTGTGAGCCCCCTCCCCACAACGGCTGCTGGACAGTGCCCTGCTTCCATGGAATGTCCACGTTGGCTCGTCCATCCTCTCCTGGCGGGTTGGGATGGAGGCTTCCAGCACACCCAGGATGCTGACACACAATTGGTGTGCAAAGCCAGGAAATCAGTGCTGTCCCCGTGGGAGCAACACTGGGAAAAGCTGGGTTATATCATAAATTCCTGGCTGGGGGAAAACAGGAGGCAGCAGTGCCAGCAGCCGGAGCTCCCAATCCCGCCGGAGCGCGGAGCCAACAATCTGTCCAGGGAGAGGGAGGGGAAACGTCCCAGCAGCAGATCTATATTTCTTAAAGGGATTAATTCAATCAAACCAACTCACATCGCTTCACACAGCCAGCAGCTCGTCAGGAAGCCAAACAAAGGGAGGGAGGGAGGGAAAGGAGGAGCAGGACAGGCCAGCTCTGCATCCTCCGGCTGAGCAGGAGCAAATTGTGCGGGCGGCTGCCAGCCTCCCCTCCGTGCCCTCCCGAGGGATGCCTGGCGCTGGGGGAGCACATCCAGCTGCCTGCAGGGAGACACAAGTGGCTAATTAGAGTCCTGACCATGAAGGGCACTCAGCAGCCTCTCCCCCAGCCCCAGGATGAGCTGCCAAAGGGAAAACACGCCAGGCGCAAGCTGGGAGCTTCAGTCACACCAATTTTTTCTCCCTATTTTGTTCCTCTTCCTGGCAGTGTGATAATTTTTTACTAATTATCAGCTTTGACCATCTCAGCAGCACAGGGCTGGAAATTCAAATGTCCATCAGGTGTTGAGCAGTGGAGCTCCAAGAGGGATGAGAAGGTTGGGATCAGTGAGGGTTCCAAACATGTGTGATCGTTTTTGCCACCTAGACTTTGGGCACAGCCCCTTTTCTCTCTGAATTCTGAATCTGTAACTTTTCCAAGATGTGCTGTGCTTCTCCACACGCTAAAAGCTGCTGGTTCCTCAGGGGGAAAGTCATGAGGTCTCCGAAATTTCAGGAGCCCAGAAGCTGGAACAGCAGAAGGAGAAACATCAGGAACCCCAAGAATCACACAGAGGTTGGTAATGCTGAAACCACACTCCCAAGGGGGAAAAAAATAAAAATTTGGAATAAACACTGGAAAAACACTGGAAATAATTAGTAGGGAAAAAACCCTACTGAGGTTTTCTCTAAACCAGTGGTATTTATTTTGCAGTTCAGAATAGCTGAGGAGCTTTGAAACTGCTCCTGGCATTTTTAGTGAGTGGTTAACTGGGGCTCAGAGTGATCAAATCACGTTTCTGAGCACAGCCATGAGTTTTTTCCCTCCCTCTTTTCTCCCTCTGGCTGCTCTCATTTGGACTTGCCTTGGGACAGGTCACTAAATTCAGCTTTGGTGATGTCCCTAAAACCAGCATCTATTTTTCAGCCACAGAATTGAACTCAAATGAAGTAATTTACCAGCAATGATTAGAACAACCTGAATTTCTCACCCTTGACCATATATCAGGGAGGGCAACCAAATTTTCCACAGGTGAAACTTCACTCGTTCTTCTCTCATATTTTAATTTTTTTTGGAAGAAGTTCCTATCCCCATTTTTCTTTTTGTCCTCAATTATCCCCCTGAAATCTCCAGCAGAGGTCACAAATGAATCATTTCTGCCATGGGCTAAACCAAACCTTTACTTGCAGAAATCCAGAAGTGAAAAAGGCTTTTTCAATATTTTGTACTGTTTTGCTAGTTTGTTCCACTTGGGCTCCTCAGGATAAAATTATCATTCAATTTCAGCCTCCAAAAATGCTATTCAGAGCAGCTGAGAGTGAGTTGGTCAATTTTTGGAGCATTTTTTATTTCATAAATTAATTAAACTGTCTTAGGCACATCCCATTTCCCATCAACCTTGTCAGGAAACATTATTTTATCCCAGAATTTCTGATTAAAAGCAACAGAGAAATATTGCAAGAGCAGTTCTTATCTACTCTAATGAGAAATTAAGGAATTGCACCATCCAATCACTCCCTTCCTTGAGGATTTTGTGATAAGGGCAAGGCAGAGGGAAGGAGAAGGTTGAACTTGGATCTCTGACCTTATGAAGGGCTGACCCTCACACAGAGCTGCTCTTCGTCCTTTTCTTGGTGTCTTGCATCTCGCCATGCTGAGGAATGGGGAAAAATCCAATTATTGCAATAATTTCTCACCCTGTTCAAGCTGGAAGGAGCCTATTGGACCCCACAGGGCCTGGAATGGATGGGAATAAAAACCCATTGTTGTCCCTGTGCAGGATCTTCCCAAGGCACTGGAGAAGGGGACACAGGAGCAGGAGCCTGGGTGGCCCTGCCAGTGCCAGAGCAGCTTTTCCAGAAGCCCTTAAACAGTACTTAGGGCTGGATCTGCTGGCACATTTTTTATTCATTTTAATGCAGAGCGTTTCTTTCTTGGCACTCAGGAGGCATTGAATCCATGACTTAATCCATGACTTAATTCTGCAGATCTGCACCAGAAAATCATCCAAGCGCATTGGCCAAAAGGGGAGGGGAAGCAAAATAAAAGAGGGGGGGGAAAAGAATCAACAATTGGTTCAAAGTCTGAATAGCTGTGTCAAGTGACAGCTGCAGGAGTGAGGTTGAAATCCTGAGAGGGAGATGAAGGGAAATAAGGCCAGGCCACAGAGCTGGGGTGGTGTTTCCCACCCCACGTGGAGCCCACGTGGCCAGGCTGGGTTTGTGTGAGAAGGAAACGAGGACAGAAGCTCCAGTGAGGAATTGGAGCATGGTCCCACCTCTTCTAATTGCAGCTGAGGTGGGACTTATCCCACCTGATGGTAGGGATGAAAGTCAGCAGAGAAAATAAGACACCCAAATTGAGGTGTTCATACAAAATGGCTTCTCAGGCGCCTGGTGTTTGAGCTCCCAGAGGAAAGAGCAAAGATCCAGGCACTCAAACCACAAAGAATTCAATCTGAAAGGTGCTTTTCCACAAGGACCTGAGCTCCTGAGGAAAGACCTGTTGAACACCTCTGCTCCACTGATACCTTGGGGTTTAGCTTCCTAATTTTTTGTCTTCTTTTTGATTTTGGGCTGCTTTGGTGTGTGGGTCTGGGCTTCATATTAGGGGATGGTGAGCTCTCTGCACAGAGCAGGGAGACAAAACAATGTCACAGAAATCTTTTATGAAAATCCTTTCCTTCGGATTTTTTTCTCCTGAGAAGCTGAGAGGCCTCAGGAACAAAATGTAACCAATGGTTATCTGCTGCTGTGGAATGCAACAGGTGCATCTGGGATTGGTCTCATGTGGTTGTTTCTAATTAATGGTCAATCACAGTCAGCTGGCTTGGACTCTCTGTCTGAGGACAGAGCCTTTGTTATCATTCCTTCCTTTTCTATTCTTAGCCAGCCTTCTGATGAAATCCTTTCTTCTGTTCTTTAGTATAGTTTTGATGTAATATATATCATAAAATAATAAATCAGCCTTCTGAAACATGGAGTCAGATCCTCGTCTCTTCCCTCATCCCAAGACCCCTGTGAACACGGTCACAAAACAATTCCTGCTCCAGCTGGGCACCAAGGACAAATGATCCCAATCTCAGCCAGGAGCACAAACCCCGTGGGCTGGAGAGAGAAAAACAAGCAGGGTGGGACTGCAGGGGCTAAAGCTGGAATGGGACAATGAACTGCAAGGTGCAAATGGAGCAGAACTTATAAAAATGTGAGATCTTGTGACCAAGACCTCTTTTGCTTCCATCTTGGAGCCATCTGGGCAGACCCAAAGCCACGGCTCTGGTACTGCCAGGATGTGGCCTTTGAAGGCACCTCAATAAATATCCTTTTATTCCCCTGTCTGGCCTCTAATCCAGCTCCTTAAGGCATCACCACCTTCAGATTTCCTTCCTGATTCCTCACCTGGGGAGGCAGTAGCCTGCACAGAGGCAGACTGAAGCATCACCAGGTTTGGGATTATCCATCTGCTTGGATTGGCTCCATGTGACACGAACACAAGCATGCTGGAAATGCCAGGAATTGCCCCATTTTGCTTCAGGGAGGGCCATAATTAGATCAGGTTGGGGAGAAGCCACAGCAGCGCAAAGAATCAGAGGCATTTCAGAGCCAGCTTTGTCACTCAAGAGGAAAGCGATCCGGGGGAAGGTGGCAGCTTGCCACAAAAATGTTCCCAATCCTCACGTGGCATTCAGAGCTCAGTGCCTGGGACGTGTCCCGACATGGAATGTGATGTCTGACACGCTCCACAGCATTGCTGGGGAGATGGAGAGGCCTGGAGTGGACAGGAGTCTGTTCAAACCTGGGGAACTGCGCTGGAGAAACCAAATGTTGCGTGAGAAAAGGGCCCAGCCCAGAATCACAGAATTCACAGAATGACCAGGTTGGAAGAGACCTTCAAGGTCATCGAGCCCAACCCAGCCCCAACCCCTCAACTCACCCCTGGCACCCAGTGCCACATCCAGGCTTTGTTAAACACACCCAGGGATGGGGACTCCACCACCTCCCCGGGCAGCCATTCCAGAACTTTATCACTCTTTCTGTGAAAACTTTCCTGCTATCCAACCTGTATTTCCCTTGGTGCAGCTGGAGGCTGTGAGCTCTGGTTGTGTCAGTGCTGCTGCAGAAAGAGCCCAGCCCCAGCTGAGCACAGGCCCCTTTCAGGAGCTGCAGAGAGTGATGGGGGCAGCCCTGAGTCTCCTTTTCTCCAGGCTGAGCAGCCCCAGCTCCCTCAGGGCTTCCTCACAGGGTTTGTGTTCCCAGCCCCTCTCCAGCCTCGCTGTCCCCTCTGGATGTGCTCAGTGTCCCAAGGTCCTTCCCAAGCTGAGGGGCCAGAGCTGGGCACAGCACTCCAGGTGTGGCCCCCAGCAGTGCCCAGGGCAGGGGCACAATGAGCTCCCTGCTCCTGCTGGCCACTCCATTCCTGAATGAGCCATCCCAGGTCGTTCAAGGGCTCAGGGGACCGTGCTGGAGCACTGCTGTCCAAGGTGAGAGCATCACCAAAGGGGTACTGGGGACAGCCAAAGGTGATACAGAGACTCCATCACCAGATGAAAGGCATGAAAAGGCACTTTATTATTAGAAATCTACATTGAAATTAGAAATCTTATAGAAACAATGGTGGATCTAAGACCTGATTGGCCTTTAGGAATCTGCTCTCACACTGTTGGTGAACTGTGAGTAGCACACTCTGGAGAACCATATCTATAAACAATGGTTACAGAAAGAGAGGTAATAAATGTTTTAATTCTTTCTCTGAGCTGTCTCACAGCTTCCCAGGAAAATCCTGGCACAGCTTTGTCTCTCTCTGCTCAGAGGACGTGTGATTCCCACGGTGGGAGCATCTCCAGGAGGGAACTTGGTGGGATGGGTTTCCCTGAGCAGGTGCCTCTGTTGGCCATGGCAGCTCCTCAGGTGGGAACATCTCAGGTTTGGAGGAACAGGCTGCCTTGGGAGGGAGAGAGCTGAGGGTACAAAACCAGAGGGACCCACAGGATGGTTTTTCCTCAAGGCCCAGTGGATTCAAGCCTGGGAATTGCGCTAAAGGAAGTTTATGTCAGGATCCCACTGGCCAGGGCCATGCCAAGCACGCCCAGCACTCCCACAGGGGCCAAAATGAACCCCAAACCAAGTCACAATGAGACTCCAACATCAGCTTGCAGGGAACTTTTGGGATTTGGACACGTGTCAGAATTTAACCCTTCCTCAGAAAATCAGCAATACTCCCAAATAACCAGCTCTCAGTGTCCTTGTACCCAAATTTCCTCTGGAAGCCCTAAGGGCCATGAGTTATCCTTTTTTCATGGGGGAAGGGTGGGGATGGTTCCAACTGGCTTTGCAGAGGACACAAACTGTCCCACTGGCCTTGCAGATGTGCCCAGGGACTGTGCTGGGTCCATCCCAGGAGTGTCAGGACACAGAGGGACTGTGGTGCTGACAAACCCCATCAGCAGGGTGGCTTTGGAGAGGGATTTTCCAGATCTGTCATAGTTGAGATGGAGACAATACAAAGCAACACACTCCATTTTCAGAAGGCTTCAAACTGCTTTTATTACAGCATGCATGCTTCTTATATATTCTTACAAAACTCATAACTTTGCACTTTACTCATTGGTCAGGAGAGACAAACAAATGCTCATTGGAACAGGCAGTTGCAGGTTTCTCTTATTTATCCTCCTTTCTTTCTTGGTTTCTGTGTCAACCACCTTGGTAGAAAATTCTTTCAGGGGTGAACGTGGATCCTCTGATCCAACTTCTCCCTGGCTCACAGAAATCACTGTAAAACCTCTTCCACACAGATCCTCCATTTCAAGGAGTGGGAAAGGCTGGACAGTGCACCTGGAGGGAGGCTGAAGCAGGGTCTGGAGCCAGGAAAATCTGCAGGATCCAAAGGGAGAGGAGGAGAAAGTGACCTCCCTGCTCAGCCCATGCCCAGGGGGGATCAGGGTTAACCTGGCCTGGAAAACACCCACGGATGGTCCACAGGGCCTGGGCACAAGGCATGAGGCTTCTATTCCAAACTGCCACATCCAAGCTGCCTCTGGCATCCTCAGTTTCCCCCTCCTGGCACTGCTGGGAGCAGCTGGAGCAGGTTTTTCACACATCTGTCCTCACCTGCGCAGCTCCAGCTGAACGCTGCTCGGAGGATGAGATAAGGTGATGTCAAGGCTGCGTGCCAGCCTGCCCAGCAGCCAGGAGCTGGTTTGACAGCCAGGAATAACAGGGAAAGAGCAGAAACGTGCCTGGCTGGCTGCCCTGGGAGCAGGGGAGACACTGGGGATGCCCAGGGGTTTTATCTGAAATAAAGATGTTACAGATGGGAGGGGAAGGAGGAGCAGGGGTGGTCCACAGATCCTCACCCCACCACTCTGCAAAACCCAATTCCCTGCTCCAGGAGCTGTTTTGGTGGATAAAACTCCCAGAATTGGCTTGTCCCTGAAGTGGGGCTCAGTCCCCAGGCACTTAATAGCATCTCCTCAGCGGCATTTGCAGGGATGTTGTAGCTGAGACAGGTCACCACCAGCATAATTTTATTTATTTATTTATTTATTTATTTATTTATTATTATTATTATTTTTATTATTATTATTATTATTATTATTATTATTATTATATATTATGTTTATTATTTTCTTATTTATTATTGTTAATAGTAATAATGGTGGTAATAATAATAATAATAATAATAATAATAATATTGCTACCAGTAACTGCTGTAAGTTTTACTGAAGGTAGCAGTGGTGGAAGAGGAACATTCTCTATTGTTATTTTTTATTATTATTATTATTATTATTATTATTATTATTATTATTATTATTATTATTATTATTATTAATAATAATAATAATAATAATAATAATAATAATAATAATAATTTATTATACAATAATGCTACCAGTAACTGCTGTAAGTTTTACTGAAGGTGGCAGTGGAAGGGGTGGAAGAGGAACATTCTCTATTGTTATTAATTTACTTATAAAATAAATAAATAATAATAACAATAGTAATAATAATACTCATAATCATAATAATAATAATATTGCTACCAGCAACTGCTGTAAGTTTTACTGAAGGTGGCAGTGGAAGAGGTGGAACAGGAACATTCTCTATTGTTAATAATAATAATAATAATAATAATAATAATAATAATAATAATAATATTGCTACCAGTAACTGCTCTAAGTTATTACTGAAGGTATCAGTGGAAGGGGTGGAAGAGGAACCTTCTCAAGACAAATCCAGTGAGTTTTGTCCCCTGCTCTGCCTCACAGGGATGCCTCGAAGCCTTTCATCAGTGAGAGAAATCAAAGATGCTCTTCCTGGGGCAGCAGCCAGGCCACACTGAGCATCCTCCTGGCGCTGCGCAATTCCCTCACCCAGCAGGGCTGTTGTCACCCACCAGGCTTTGAGGTGAATTTCACAGTGAATTATCCATTGCTCTGCTCTGCTCTGCAGTTCTCGGCTGCAGCTGGGACTCAGGAGCTGAGGTTGCAACCTGGATGTCCAAAACCCAGGAAAAGCACCTCCAGAGGAAATTCCCAGCTGGGGTTGTCCAAAACCCAGGAAAAGCACCTCCAGAGGAAATTCCCAGCTGGGGTTGTCCAAAAACCCAGGAAAAGCTCCTCCAGAGGAAATTCCCAGCTGGGGCTGGCCAGCTGCTCTCACAGGTGAGGAGTGACACAGGCATGAAGGTGGTGGCTGCTGTTGGATGGAGCCCATCGCTTTAATATTCACTTTATTCTCCTCAATAATTAATATTGTTCATTAGTATCACCACCAGCCACCACGCCTCACCCCCGTGCTGGCATCCATGTGCTCTGAAAGTAAATTTGCTTTGCAGGGAGGCTGAGAAACGTGCACTTGAAGAGGAAGGGAATAGACCCAACTCGTTTACACAAACAAGCAGGAGAACAGGCTTGTCACATTCCAGGCGTGTTTCCCCTGGCTGCTGGCCCCATCCTGCTCCCATGAAGGGGAAAAAAAAAGGCTTTTTTCAAAAGAAATCCAGCGTGGAAATCTCCCCATCCACAAAAATCCTGAGGGGGATCTATCTGGGAGGTGACCTGGTTCTATTTGAGCTCCCAAGGTAATTTTTTTCTGTCCTTGCCTTGTTCTGAAACACGAAGGGAAGGGGTTGAATTTTCCCCATCATCTCAGTCCCTTCCCTGAAGGACATGGGACGTCCTGTCCTGTCCAGGCTGGGGAACTTTTTAGTGTCCAAAACACAGAGGCTGTTCCCTCTTTTGGGGCACATTCCTGGATCCACTCTCTCTGGGAAGATTCCAGTGAATCCCACCAGCACCTCATGGATGCTCCCTGGGGATGTCTGGGTCTGGGAGCCCCGAGGGGAGGCTGAGCCTTGGTTTGCAGGGCTGGGGAAGAGAAAATCCAGGGGGGGAAATCAGATAAAGCACATTCCTGGGAGCACATTACTGGAATGACTGCGCATTGCAGCAGCGCTAATGCCCATACTTGACCGAGGAGCTGCACAAATCCTCTTGATTTATGGAGCAGAGGCAGCCTGGGGAAGGAGGGTGTTCTCCCACCCCCCAGTGGAACAGGGACAATGTCTGTGCTGTGTGTGAAGTGCTCTGGCAGAGAAAATGGGAAATGCCAGCAGAGAGATAAGCGCTGCTGCTCCGAGGAGCTCGGTGCGTGTCCATCACTCCTCGGCTCTTTATCAGGCACCCAAGTGAAGGGATCTGCTGGCTCAGGGCTGGCTCTTTATCGGCCTCCTGGGCACCCAAGTGAAGGGATCTGCTGGCTTTTATCAGGCACCTTCCTCATTAGCCTGCTCCTAGGAACAGCCATGATTACCTCAAGTCACCACCGAATTATGGCCTGGACCAGCCTTGAAATCAACACACTCGCCATCATCCCATTAATCTCAAAATTCCAAGGGAAGGGATCTGCTGGCTCAGGGCTTGCTCTTTATCAGGCACCTGGGTGAAGGGATCTGCTGGTTCAGGGCTGGCCCTTTATCAGCCTCCTGGGCACCCAAGTGAAGGGATCTGTTTGTTCAGGGCTTGCTCTTTACCAGGCACCTGGGCACCTGGGTGAAGGGATCTGCTGGCTTTTATCAGGCACCTTCATCATTAGCCTGCTCCTAGAACAACCATTACTATCTCAAGTCACCACTGAATTATGGCCTGGACCGGCCTTGAAATCAACACACTCGCCATCATCCCATTAATCTCAAATTCCTAGGGAAGGGATCTGCTGGCTCAGGGCCTGCAGAGGTGTGAAGGACTCTGCAGTCCTCATTAATGAGGGGGAAACAGCTCAGCCTCAGCCCACAGCACGGGGTCGTCCCTGTTTGTGGGAACCCAGGACAT
Source organism: Calcarius lapponicus (assembly GCA_039654755.1). NCBI lineage: Eukaryota > Metazoa > Chordata > Aves > Passeriformes > Fringillidae > Calcarius > Calcarius lapponicus. Next base: position 12,537,559 of record CM077464.1, on the reverse strand, counting down.
CCCTCTGGCTATCCAGGACAGCCAGGATACCCCTGCCAGGGGGCTCAGAGACCCTGGCACAGAGCCCAGAACACCTGTGGGTTTGATTATGACCCGTGGAGCAAATTGCCAACCTTGTATGAAGATCTACAAGCCACAACAGTTGAGGTAGAATATTAGTAAAGTTATCACGGGGTGGAAAAGTAGATTTTAGGGTTTTTGGTATGGGGGTTCAGGAGGCAAGATGGAGGGAACTGGGCATGTCCAGCCTTTCTCCTTCTTCTTCTTGGCCTCCATCTTCTGCTGTGATGGTGGCACTTTGGGATTGGTTTAGAGTAGAAGCTCACTGTCTAACATAGGTGATGGGTATTGGGAAGTAATTGTAAATATTGTACAGGTAGTTTTTAGTATAAAGACATAACACCACCCTGGGGGCAGGCAGAGTGCCTTGGGCTGTCTTGCTGGGCTGACCTTGGCTGGACAGGAGAAATTTTTTTATAGATAAGAAACAATAAACAACCTTGAGACCGAGAAATGAAGAGCCCTGACTGCTTCTTCAAGCACCGGGCTGGGAAAAGAGACTTTCTAACTTATCTCAGGGTCACTGTGAGCCAGAAAGGCCCTGAGACCTGCTCACCCCACAGCCACCAGGGATGATCGATTTTCACAACTCTCCATCATCCCCAGCTCTCCTCCACCCACCTCCCAACACCAAACTGGTTTTCTCTCTTTTTGCTGGGTACTTGGCAGAGAAAATTTCAGCGTGTTGGAATTATGTTCAGCACGTATCTCAGAGTGATTTGGGTTGGAAGGAACTTTAAAGAGCATTAATTCCAACCCCTGCCACAGGCAGGGACACCTTCCACTATCCCAGGTTCTCCAAACCCATCCAACCTGGCCCTGGGCACTTCCAGGGATCCAGGGGCAGCCACAGCTTCTCTGGGCACTCTGTGCCAATCCTTCATCACCCTCATATTCAGGAATTTCCTCCTAATAACTAATTAAAAAGCTCCTTTGTCAGTTTAACCATCATCCCTGTGGATTGGCTTGATTGGTCTCCTTTTGCAGAGGAAACTGAGGCACAAAAGACACAGGGTGACTCTGGGTGAGTGACCAGGCCTGAAAATGGGCTGGAATGGCCTGTGGTGATTCTTCAGCTTCCCTGGGAGAAATTTCTTTGCCTTCACACCTCAGTTCAGAAGGGTCTGATGTGAAAAGCCTGGTTGGGATCCAGCCCTGAAGAGCTGAGATTTGGGGCTGTATTTTTGCTGAGATTTGGGACTGTTTGCAGAGATTTGGGGCTGCTTATTTGCTGAGATTTGGGGCTGCTTATTTGCAGAGATTTGGGGCTGTATTTTTGCTGAGATTTGGGGCTGTTTATTTGCTGATCCCAAGAGAAATCAGGGTAACACAAGGACTCAGAAACATCACAAACACGAGCTGCCAGCTCCTGTATGATCTCTGCCTCAGTTTCTCCACCTCCCATGGGATGAACTCTGCTTTGATCCCCCCCATCCCAGCAGAAATCCAAGGGGAGCACTGAGATTTCACCCAAAACCAGAGCTGGCAGCGTGGCTCCAGCAGTTCAGCCTAAATCTGCTCTGGGCTCAGCTCTCAGCACAGCCCAAGGTGCTGAGATTACCACCCCAAACCCATCCTTTGGGTTGTTCTGCTATGGCCCCAGATTCCAACCCCCTGACCAGCACCTGGTGGGGTTTCCTGGTTTGCGGCTCGTTTACACGCATTTCTGAGCCAAGCCCTGACTCAGGCCTCAGGTATTGGAGATTTTGGTCATTCCTGAGCTCAGTCACCTTCCCAGCACTGGGAGGGACTTGGGCAATCCCCAAAGGTTCCCAGCACCCCTGGCTGTGGCATGCTTTCCTCTTGGGGGGATGGAGAAGCCTGCAAGGGATGGCCCCATTCTGTGCCTTGGCACCAGAGGGAGATTTTTGGTGCAGAGAAACCAGACCCACACCATGCTTGAAAAAGCAGCAGCAACAGCATCTCCTTGAGGGCCAGCCTGGTGCTTCTGGGCTGGGGGTGGAAGGCAGGAGGGTCCTGGGGCTCAGTGTGGGTTGGGGATGGTGTGGGACAGGGACACAAGGTCCGGCACTGCTCCCAAAATTACCCCTGTGGAGATAATTCATGGCTACATCAATGCCCAGGTGCAGCCAGAAAAGAGCAGGAGCTTGGCTGAGCTGCCTCAGCTGGGAATTGGACATTTCCTGCAGCCCAGGCACCTCTGGACTCCAAACAATCCCTCTGAGCTGCAGAATTCCATGGAATGGCACAAACAGGAGCTGGATACGGGCACAGCTGCCAAGGGCATGAAATCCAGGAAGGGGGGATCCAAACCTGAGCCTGATGGGATCCAAACTGGGCCTGATGGGATCCAAAACTGAGCCTGATGGGATCCAAACTGAGCCTGATGGGATCCAAAACTGAGCCTGATGGGATCCAAACTGAGCCTGATGAGATCCAAACTGAGCCTGATGGGATCCAAAACTGAACCTGATTGTGGTGGTGTTTGCAGGGGTGCCAGGATGAGGGAAGAGATGAGAATCTTGACTCCATGTTTCAGAAGGCTGATTTATTATTTTATGATATATTAAAAGGAAATTATATATTAAAAGTATACTAAAAGAATAGAAGAAAGGATTTCATCAGAAAGAAGGGAAGGGAAGGGAAGGGAAGGGAAGGGAAGGGAAGGGAAGGGAAGGGAAGGGAAGGGAAGGGAAGGGAAGGGAAGGGAAGGGAAGGGAAGGGAAGGGAAGGGAAGGGAAGGGAAGGGAAGGGAAGGGAAGGGAAGGGAAGGGAAGGGAAGGGAAGGGAAGGGAAGGGAAGGAAAGGAAAGGAAAGGAAAGGAAAGGAAAGGAAAGGAAAGGAAAGGAAAGGAAAGGAAAGGAAAGGAAAGGAAAGGAAAGGAAAGGAAAGGAAAGGAAAGGAAAGGAAAGGAAAGGAAAGGAAAGGAAAGGAAAGGAAAGGAAAGGAAAGGAAAGGAAAGGAAAGGAAAGGAAAGGAAAGGAAAGGAAAGGAAAGGAAAGGAAAGGAAAGGAAAGGAAAGGAAAGGAAAGGAGAGGAAAGGAAAGGAAAGGAAAGGAAAGGAAAGGGGAATCTTGTCACTGCTCACAGCCTCGACACAGCTGGCTGTCATTGGCCATCAAGTAAAAACAATTCACATGCTGGGTTAACAATTCCCCAAATCACATCCCAAAGCAGCAAGACATGGAGAAGCTGAAGCTTCCCAGCTTCTCAGGAGAAAACATCCTGGCAAAAGGATTTTTCATAAAATATGTCTGCGACACCTGCTGGGATCCAAAGCTGAGCCTGACAGGAAGGCTCTGCTCTAACTCACAGCAGCACATCGTGCCACAGAGACACCAGCCAGGGGAGGCACAGCCCACACAGGGCACAGCAGCCCTGGCAGACCCTGGCACATCGTGCCCAGAGCAGCTGGGGCTGCCCCTGGATCCCTGGAATGCCCAAGGCCAGGCTGGACAGGGCTGGGAGCAGCCTGGGACAGTGGGAGCTGTCCCTGCCATGGCAGGGGTGGAACAAGAGGAGCCTTAAGGTCCCTTCCAAACCAAATCATTCTATTGTGAGGTAAACTGAGGCACCAGCTTGTGAGAAGCTCCATCCTGGAGCTTCCTGCTCCTCTGGCACAGGAGGTATTTCCTACAGACACAGCGGAGGGAGCACAGCATGAGTGTCCCCTTGAATCACTGGCAAAAAGCCCTTTTTGCACAAATCTACCCCATTATGTCCAAACACTGCTATCCCACGAGGATGAGGGGTGGGGAATCCATCGGGGAAGGAGGAACATGCAAACAAGGGACACCTTCCACTGTCCCAGGTTTCTCCAAGCCCTGGCCTGGGACACTTCCAGGGGCTCTGGAGTTTTCTGCTCTGCATGTTCAGAGCACCTGCCAGGACAGCCCTGTGCCAGCACAGAGAGCTCCGAGGATGCTCCTCACCCCTGCAGGAAGCCCAGCAGGTCCCTGTGGCCATAAAGCAGGAGGGCAGCCCGCAGTGAGCGCTGCGTGTCCGGCCAAGCGTCCGTCCGTCCGTCCGTCCCCTCCTAATCCCCAACCCCTGTGACCTGCTGCCTTTGTGCGGCCCAGGGAACACGGCCCTGCTGAGGCAGCGCGGAAATGACCCCGAGCATGATCCCCCTGAGCCCCCTGATCCCCCTGATCCCTGCTCCAGGATGAACAATGGCCCCTGAGCCTCCTGATCCCCCAATCCCTGCTCCCCTTCCCAGGATGGGAAACATCCCCTAAGCCCCCTGATCCCCCATATCACCCTCCCAGGATGGACAATGTCCCTGATCCCCCTGATCCCTGATCCACCTCCCAGGACAGGCAATGTCCCCTGATCCCCCTGATCCCCCTGATCCCTGCTCCACCTCCCAGGATGGGAAATGTCCCCTGATCCCTGAGCCCCCTGATCCCTGCTCCACCTCCCAACAGGGGCAATGTCCTCTGATCCCCCTGATCCACCTCCCAGGATGGGAAATGTCCCCTGATCCCTGAGCCCCCTGATCCCTGCTCCACCTCCCAACAGGGGCAATGTCCTCTGATCCCCCTGATCCACCTCCCAGGATGGGAAATGTCCCCTGATCCCTGATCCCCCTGATCCCTGCTCCATCTCCCCAGATCCCTCTGATCCTCCTGATCCCTGCTCCATCTCCCAAGACAGACAATGTCCCCTCATCCCCCTGATCCACCTCCTAGGATGGGAATTTCTGCTGATCCCCCAATCTCTGCTCCACCTCCCAGGATGGACAATGTCCCCTGATCCCCCCTGATCCCTGCTCCATTTCCCAGGACGGGAAATGTTCCCTGATCCCCCTGATCCCCCTCCCAGGATGGGAAACATCCCCTAAGCCCCCTGATCCCCCATATCCCCTTCCCAGGATGGACAATGTCCCTGATCCCCCTGATCCCTGCTCCATTTCCCAGGACAGGCAATGTCCTCTGATCCTCCTGCTCCACCTCCCAGGATGGGAAATGTTCCCTGATCCCCCTCCCAGGACAGGAAACGTCCTCTGATCCTCCTGCTCCACCTCCCAGGATGGGAAATGTTCCCTGATCCCCCTGATCCACCTTCCAGGATGGGAAACATCCCCTGATCCCCCTGATCCTTGCTCCACCTCCCAACAGGGGCAATGTCCCCTGATCCCTGATCCCCCTGATCCCTGCTCCATTTCCCAGGACAGGAAATGTTCCCTGATCCCCCTGATCCACCTCCCAGGATGGGAATTTCTCCTGATCCCCCTGATCCTTTCTCCACCTCCCAACAGGGGCAACGTCCCCTGATGCCCCTGATCCCCCTGATCCCTGCTCCACCTGCCAGGACAGGCAGTGCCTCTCCCCAAGGGCGTTGAGCAGCAAAGGTGATTTGCAACCCCTCTGTAAACCTTGCACTCAGTTCACACCAGCCTGGATCAAGATGTTCTCGAGTTTTGGGGGTGATACAGAAGAAACCCCTGATCCCCCTGCTCCACCTCCCAGGATGGGAATGTCCCCTGATCCCCCTGATCCCTGATCCACCTCCCAGGATAGACAACATCCCCTGATCCCCCTCTGCCCTGCTCCATCTCCTCTGATTCCCTGCTCTACCTCCCCAGCAGCCAATGTCCCCTAATCCCCCTGCCCAGGCAGGGTTGCAGAAGAAGAAAGATTTGTAGAAAAGTCACGGAAGAAGAAGAAGAAAGATTTGTTTAAAAAATCACGGAGAAAGGCTTCATCAAATCAGGCTGCTCTCCTGGAATCTGGCATTATCAAATCTGGCATTTTGCAGGTTCCCATGTGCAATCCTGGTGTGAGTAACTCGTTAACATAACACTCTGTTCCTGGGTGAAAAAAGGAACTTGCAGCTGGCATAAACTGGTTTTGCACTATTAGGTAGAAAAATGAAAAGTATCTGTCACAAACCACTGTCCCAGCACACAGACACAGAGAGTTAGAGTTACCAACCAATACAGAATAACAACTTGTTGATAACCAATAAAGCGATTGGCAGGAAAGCTCCTGACCAATTGGAGTCCCACACGAGGCCTAAAAACGGAATAAAAAGGAGTTTTTATGTGAATAAAGAAGGGGCTTTTTCCACCATGTGATTTATTCCCATCGGGCAGGTCATGGAGGGACAGTCCCCAGCACAGGACGCTGAGCATCCAAGGAGTGGCGACCGGAGTGCTCAAAAAGAGCTGTTCTGCCCCAAACCCTTCCCAATCTGTCCCAAATCCTGCGGGGCCGAGGTGGAAGGCGAGGATGGAGCGATGAACCGCCAGCAGGATTTTTGCTCCTTCATGTCTAGGGCCACTGCTCCATCTAGTGTTGGAAATGTCCTTCCAGCAGCCGGGAAGGGAGAAATCCTGGAAAATAAAAATTCTTGGAGGAGCACAAAGTCCTGGTGACTTTATTCTGTTCTTCTAAGCCTTCTGATGTTTACATTCTTGTAATGAAGATTTGCACTTTTCTGTAAATAATTATTATTTTATATTCTTTTCTGGAGGAGGAGAAATTTGACGGACTGTTGGTTTGTCCAGTGCAATTGGAGAGGTGGCACTGTCACCCTCCAACCCACTGCCACTTTTGAAAGCCTATAATGCTGAAATCAGAAATTAAACTTCATTTCTTTTACCTTGGAAACTCCAGTGTCTGCATTGTTTTATTTCGTGTCCTATAGTAACATTATTCAGTTTGGTTTCCTGGATTTTTTTTGTTGGTTTCTTTTTTGCTTTTGGGGGGTTTATTTTGGTTTATTTGGGTTTTTTTTGGGGGGGGTTATTTTGGTTTATTTGGGGTTTTTTGGGGGGGGGGTTATTTTGGTTTATTTGGGGTTTTTTTTTGGGGGGGTTATTTTGGTTTATTTGGGTTTTTTGGGGGGGGTTTATTTTGGTTTATTTGGGTTTTTTGGGGGGGGTTTATTTTGGTTTATTTGGTTTTTTTTGGGGGGGTTTATTTTGGTTTATTTGGGATTTTTTTGGGGGGGTTTATTTTGGTTTATTTGGGGGTTTTTTTGTTGGTTTTTTTGTTGGTTTTTTGTTGTTGTTGTTGTTGTTTGTTTTTGGTTTTTTGGGGTTTTTTTGTTGTTGGTTGGGGTTTCTTTGTTTTTTGGGTTTTTTTTTTTTTTTTGTGTTGGTTGTTTTTTTGTTTTATTTTTTGGTTTTTTTTTTTTTTTCATTTGTGTCTCTTTTCTCTTACACATCCCAAAAACTTTGCCAGGTGATCTCCAAAAACGCCATGGAAGGAGCTGCAGGGTCAGATCAAATCTGAGCACCCAAGTGTGGGCAGTCACTTCATTCCCAGACCTCAAATGCGACACCTCGAGCCCCAAATGAAGCTTTGGGTTCAGTGGAAATCAGGAAACCTTTTGGCAAAGGCTGCCAGAATTCATGGTGACACCAAAAACGCCATCAGCAGGGCTCAGTGTAAAGAGTTCCTCATTTTGGGAAGGCAGCTGTGCCTCTCTCCAAAGGGATTGAGCAGCAAAGATGATTTGCAGCCTCTCTGTAAACCTTGAACTCAGACCAGCCTGGGATTGAGATGCTCTCAAGTTTTGGGGGTGATACAGAGGAAATCGGCTCCTTTTTCAAAAATAGCCCAAAATGTCCATTTGTGACAGCTGGGTCTGCCACCCCTGTGTCACCATCCCTGCAAAAACCTGTGGGAAAGGGAGGGAAGGAGGCCCTTATCCAGCATTTTCAGGGTTTTTTCATTTTCAGCTTTTTTGGAGGGTTTTGATGCTGCTGCTGGGGAAGCAGGAGAAGGTCCCACCATGGGGGCACCCAAATTGCAGAGCTGATGTGAGGAGCCAAAAGTGCCCTCCCCAGGCAGCAGAGTGAGATGGGCTCTGTTGGGGCAACTCTGGGCACAGCTCTGGTTTGAAATCCCTGGGAAAAATGTGATGCTATTGGAGCATTTCTAAAAAATAATTTAAAAAAATTAAAAATAAAAGAAACCAACCCCCTGCCCCCAAATAATTATCTGAAACAGTCATGCTCCCAAAATAAAATGGTTTTTTTTTTTCTAGTTCGCAAATAACACTAGTTGCTTCCAAACTGTTTTGATGAAATGTCTGTGACATTTCTGATGAAATGTCTGAAATTTTAAAGTGAATTTTCACATTTTTAAAGTGAATTTTCATTTTCGAGTGAAATTTCACATTTTAAAGTGAAGTTTTTAAAAATGCTGGAGTGGGAGAGAAGTTTTAGTGGTTTAGGAAGCACCACTCATGGATCTGGGTTGATGCCAGAATAGAACCTTGAGGACCTTAACAGAGCCTCCCAGTACTGAAAGGAGGCTTAAAAAAAAGAGGGACTGTGAGTTTTCACATAGGCAAGCAGTGAAAGTACAAGGGGGAATAGTTTTAAACTAAAAAAGGTGAGATTTAGATGAGATATTTGGAATAAATAATTTCCTGTGAGGGTGGGCAGGCCCTGCACAAGGTGCCCAGAGCAGCTGTGGCTGCCCCTGGATCCCTGGCAGTGCCCAAGGCCAGCTTGGATGGGATTTGGAGCAACCTGGGACAGTGGGAGGTGTCCCTGCCGTGGCAGGGGTGGAATGGGATGATTTTCAATGTCCTTTCCACCCCAAACCATTCTGGGATTCTCCCTCAGAACCCCCAGCAGCCAGGACAGACCCAGGAGTGCAGCTCCTGCCTTTGGTGAGCCCCTCCAGCCACCAGAGGAACAAGAAGAGCCCCAAAGCCAGGGGCAGACAGGGCAGGGGCAGAGATCCCTCATGGCTGAGGGCTCAGCTGGGAAGGGACCCTCAGGAGGTCCCCAGTGCAACCTCTGACCCCAAACACAGGGGACTGGGCCAGACCAAGAGGGGCAAAACCACCCAGCTGGGCCCTGCGGGCTCACTGTGCCCTTTGCTTTGTTCCTGATGCCAGGGAGGGAATGGGGATGGAGGAATTGCTGTCACAGGGCAGGTGGTGAGCAGCCATGGTGGGGAAGGGATTCTGGGCTCCAGGGGTTTGATCATCACTTCTCACTCGAAATCACAGAATTCCCAGAGTGACCAGGTTGGAAGAGACCTTCAAGGTCATCGAGTCCAACCCAGCCCCAACCCCTCAACTCACCCCTGGCACCCAGTGCCACATCCAGGCTTTGTTAAACACACCCAGGGATGGGGACTCCACCACCTCCCTGGGCAGCCATTCCAGAACTTTTCTGTAAAAAACGTTTTCCTGATATCCAAGCTGTGGCTGTTCCAGCTGTGGGTTTCTCTGGGTCTGGATTGAAGGCACTTGAGATGTTATTTCATGTTCACACTCAGGTGTTTATTATTTCTTATCAGTAAAACAGTCTCACTGCTGGGAGTTCAGCAGCTTTTCATTAGAAGGCACAAAATGGCCAACAATCTCTTGTTCCAAGGTCTTTTCAGGCTAAACTATCCAATGAAGAGCTGACACCTGGATTATTTTCCCTTTTAACCCAAGAACTGATCCCACAGAGCTGCAATGGGGACTTTTCTGCCCAATGACAAAATGCCACCCAAACCCATGGAGAAGGAGGAAGAAGCAGCATGAAGAAGAAACCCAGGATGACACCCTGTGCCCTCCATCTTGCTGCCATCCACAACACACTAAAAATCCCAAAAAACCTCAATTTCTCACCAAGTGACACACCTACACTGCTCTCTATAATCTATTTCACACTTGTGCGGGTTCTGGTCTATCTTGAAGTCTGGGAAACTTTCTCCATGGATGAGGGTCAAAGTCAGTGCTGCCCTGGGGGTCAGGGCAGCCCAGAGCAGACAGGGAAATATTCCCAGTGCCCTGGGTTTGCACACCAACCTAAACTTCCCTTGGCACAGCTGGAGGCTGTGAGCTCTGGTTGTGTCAGTGCTGCTGCAGAAAGAGCCCAGCCCCAGCTGAGCACAGGCCCCTTTCAGGAGCTGCAGAGAGTGATGGGGGCAGCCCTGAGTCTCCTTTTCTCCAGGCTGAGCACCCCCAGCTCCCTCAGGGCTTCCTCACAGGGTTTGTGTTCCCAGCCTCGTTACCTTCCATCCCCAAAACTTTATCACTCTTTCTGTAAAAAACTTTTTCCTGCTATCCAACCTGCATTTCCCTTGGTGCAGCTCGGGAAAGGGAGGGAAGCTGCAGGAACAGGGGCTGGCAGGGAGCACCAGCCCCTCTGCCCCAGGGAGTTCAATCAGCTCACACCTTACAGCCAGGGACGGGTCAGGAGGAGCTGAATGCTCTTTTGGCTCCCCCCCGAATACAATTTCCCAGCAAATGGTTCTTTTGAATGGGAGGCTTGCCCAGGACATGAGCTGGCCCAGCCCTCGGGTATTTCTGCTGGAATTACACACTCTGAACGCTCCCAGACAAGAAGTTACCCGGAGAACTCCTTTTGTCCGCCGGCACAATCTGCTGTTTTGTTCCAAGGGGGGCCGAGATAATTGGAGCTGCGGATCGCTACCTTAACGCCCTTCCAGCGGTCATGGACTTAATTCTGGGCAGAATAAACTCCCCGCAGGCGTTGCCATAAAGCGAGGCAGCGATTCAGAGAGCCCTTTGCACTCAGCGATGCCGGGGGGGACCACCCAGGAGCGCCGGGACAAAGGCACCCCGGGCCGGGCTCTGGGGAGGGACCCTGATGCTCTGGACCGGGTCTGGGATGCAGCTGAAACCCCAGAGCATCTCATATCTGCAGAACAGAAAGGGTTGTGCTGCCTCTTCTCCCCCGTGGGAGGGACCCTGATGCTCTGGACCCCGGTTTGGGATGCAGCAGGAACCCCAGAGCATCTCCCAGGTGCAGAAAGGGATGTGGTGCTGCTCCTCCTCCCCTGAGCCACATCCCCGAGTGACATCCTCCTTGTAGGGAGGGACCCTGCTGCTCTAGACCCCAGTTTGGGAGGCAGGAAGGAGCCCCAGAGCATCCCATATGGGCAGAACAGAAAGGGTTGTGCTACTCCTTCTCCCCCGTGGGAGGGACCCTGATGCTCTGGACCACAGTTTGGGATGCAGCTGGAAGCCCAGAGCATCTCACAGGTGCAGAAAGGGATGTGGTGCTGCTCCTCCTCCCCTAAGAGACATCCCTGAGCCACATCCCTGAGTGACATCCTCCTTGTGGGGAGGGACCCTGCTGCTCTGGACCCCAGTTTGGGACGCAGGAAGGAGCCCCAGTGTCGCTACTGGACACGAAAGAACACACACTCACCACCGTTCTCAAGGTGAAAGACAAAAAAGGGAAGTTTATTTTTCTGACTCCGACCTTTATAGTTCTCTAAAGGTGACAGTGGATTGGAGGGTGACAGTGACACCTCTTCAATGACACTGGTCAAACTAACAGTCTATCAACTCTCTCCTCCTCCATAAAGGAATGAAAAACAATGAGCTGTTTACAGAAAATGTGTGAGAAAGTTCTCTACAAGAATGTCAACATCAGAAGGCTTAGACTATCTTAAAAAACTAGGGTGACACCCCAGAGCATCCCACACGTGCACAAAGGGATGTGCTACCTCTTCGTCTGCCGTGTAGAGGGACCCTGCTGCTCTGGTCCCCCCCCAGTTTGGGATGCAGGGATGCAGGAAGGAGCCCCAGAGCATCCCATATGTGCAGAGCAGAAAGGGTTGTGCTGCTCCTTCGCCCCCGTGGGAGGGACCCTGATGCTCTGGTCCCCCCTGCTTGGGATGCAGGGGAAGCCCCAGAGCATCCCACACCTGCAGAACAGAAAGGGATGTTGTCACAGACGTATTTTATAAAACATCTTTTTGCTAAAATTTATCTCCTGAGAGGCCTCAGGAACGAAATGTAACCAATGGTTATCTGCTGCTGTGGAATGCAACAGGTGCATCTGGGATTGGTCTCGTGTGGTTGTTTCTAATTAATGGCCAATCACAGTCAGCTGGCTTGGACTCTCTGGTCAGTCACAAGACTTTATAATCATTCCTTTCTAATCCTTGCTAGCCTTCTGATGAAATCCTTTCTTCTATTCTTTTAGTGTAGTTTTAATATATCATTTTCTTATATTATAATATGATATGATAGAATATAACAATAATATAATATAATATAATATAATATAATATAATATAATATAATATAATATAATATAATATAATATAATATAATATAATATAATATAATATAATATAATATAATATAATATAATATAATATCAGCATTCTGAAACATGGGGTCAAGATTCTCATCTCTTCCCTCATCCTGGGACCCCTGTGAACACCCCCACAGGCTGTTGTGCTGCTCCTCCTGTCCCGTGGGATGTTGGAAGCCAGGGAATTCCTCTGGCTGCCCTGGAGGGCTCAAGCCCCTGCCCAGGGGGCTCAGAGACCTTGGCACAGAGCCCAAGACCCCCCTGTGCCTTTGATCTTGACCCATGGAAATAATTACCAACTTTATTCGAGGATTTACAAGCCACAAAAGTTTAGGTAAAATGACAGTGAGTTTATCACGGTGTGAAAAATAGATTTTTGAGGGTTTTAGAATGAAGGCTTGGGGTTCCAAGATGCAGGAATTTAGGCATGCCTTGTCCTTTTTCCTTCTTCTTCTTGTCCTCCATCTCCTGCTGTGATGTTGGCATTTTTAGAGTGGTTTAGAGTAGAAGCTCACTGTCTAACACAGGTGATGGGTATTGGGAAGTTATTGTAAATATTGTACACATAATTTTAGTATAAAAAGATAACACCAGTGTGCCTCAACCCGACCTGCCAGACAGACCTCAGCAGGTCAGGAGAAAGGATTTTATAGATAGGAAATAATTAACAACCTTGAGAACAGGAACAGAAGAGCTCTGACTCCTTCTTTGACTGCTGGGCTGGGTAAAGAGACTTTCTGGCACATCCTGGGGTCCCTGAGCAGCAGAGGTTCTGAGAGTGGGGACAGGCCCTGCTGCCCTGGTCCCCCCAGTCTGGGATGCAGGGATGCAGGAAGGAGCCCCAGAGCATCCCACACGTGCACAAAGGGACGTTGTCCTCACTGTGGACCTCGAGCAAAGGCAGGGGGTAGAGGGATTTGATTTCAGGGGTGCACAGAGGCAGCCACCCCCTCTTTGCCACCTCTTCCCCACTGCTGTGCTCATGCCTCAGCTGCAGAGGCGTTTGCCAGCTCAGGCATGCAAATCTATGTGTATAAATCCATAGAAATATATGGTAAGGGGGGGAAAAATCAATATCAATCCTTTTTTTACAGCCATTATCTGGTTTCTACTCACATGGAATGGGGCTGGACAGTCTCCCTTTCTCCCAGCTTCTTGTCCCCTGGAGTGGGTCATGCTCAGACATCAGCTCCCAGACCCCACAAAGAGCAGCTGTCCAGAAATCTCAATTAATTCTGGCAGAAAGGAGCCCGGAGAAGGGCTCAGGCACATCCCTGAGCCAAATATCAAATCAAATATCATCATTCCCCCTCCAGCAGGAAATACAGAGGCTTTCCCGTGGGATAAATCCTCCCCTGTGAGGCTGTAACTCATGGAAAGCAGAAAGAGCAGAAAAAGCCACGTTTGAGGCTGGTTCTCACTGGAGAAGAGTGGTCAAAACGTTCCAGTTTGGCTTTTTTTTTCTTAATTGCCCATTTGTTATCCTTTTTCCCCTTGAGCCCCATCCCTGAGCCCTGAGCCCCATCCCTGAGTGACATCCCTGAGCCATGTCCCCTGAGCCAAATATCAAATCAAATATCATAAGGAAATACAGAGACTTTCCAATGGGACAAATCCTCCCTGAGAGGCTGTAACTCATGGAAAGCAAAAAGAGCAGGAAAAGCCACATTTGAGGCTGTTTCTCGCTGGAGAAGAGTGGTGAAAATATTCCAATTTGACTTTTTTTTTCTTAATTGCCCATTTGTTTTCCTTTTTCCCCCTGAGCCATGTCCCTGAGCCAAATATCAAATCAAATATCATCATTCCCCCTCCAGGAGGAAATACAGAGACTTTCCAATGGGACAAATCCTCCCTGTGAGGCTGTAACACATGGAAAGCAAAAAGAGCAGAAAAAGGCCACATTTGATGCTGGTTCTCACTGGAGAAGAGTGGTCAAAACATTCCAATTTGGCTTTTTTTTTTTCCTTAACTTTTTCCCCCCACTTTTCCATGGTTTCCTACTTGATCTCAAGCCAGCTGGGACCAGGATTTGCCCTCTGGCATTGCAAAGAGCTGCCAGTCGTTATTATTTGGCCCCCAAATTTAAATTTTATCCAGAGAGTTTTGCTTTTGCTTTCATTTCAGTTGGAAAGGGAATAAAAGAAAGGGGGAAAAGAAGAAGAAGAAGAAATGAAACTACAAAAAGCTTCTCAGAGAAGAGCAAGTCCTGCTCTGGTCCTGCTCTAATGCAAAGAGCAGCTGGGGCTGGACCAAGGACTTCAAAAATATTTATGATCTCCTTAAAATGAGGGGAGCAGCCAAAATCACCCCAGCACAGCTTTCAGGATTGGATCTCAAAGCTGGATTTGGGATCTTTGTGGGGTACCAGCAGAAAAATCAGGATGATGGTTCCTGGTTTATGAGATGTTCTGGAAAGCTCTTGAATCCAGCACCTCTTGGAGCAGCTGCTGGAGGGATTTCCAGCCAAGGAAAGTCACTGCTGTAGTTTGTTCCTTGGAAAATGAGGGTTTGGGCCCAGACTCCTCCCTGGAGGTGTTGAGCAGGAGCCAGAGGGGTGGAGAAGCTTCCAGGGCGACTCAGACTCGGGAATTCAGGGACCAACAGCTGCTCCTGCGGTGGCCAGAGGGGACCTTCCCTCACCAGAAGCCTGCACCCAAGGAGAAAGGCCTTCCAGGGAACCAGGGGCTGGGATTGAGCACTTCACAGCTGAAGAAACTCCAGGTGGCACATCCCAAAGCCACACTTTCCACTCTGCTGAAGCCACCAGGCCAGGAGGAGAGGACCCCAAAGCCCAGGGAGGTCATTGTGCCCCTGCCCTGGGCACTGCTGGGGCCACACCTGGAGTGCTGTGCCCAGCTCTGGCCCCTCAGCTTGGGAAGGACCTTGGGACACTGAGCACATCCAGAGGGGACAGCGAGGCTGGAGAGGGGCTGGGAACACAAACCCTGTGAGGAAGGGTCTCACAGCTGGTCTGTGAGTCAGGAAGAGTTGGCTGAAGAGGAGAAGAGGAGAAGAGTCACCTTTGCCTCTGAAAGGAGCTCTACTGTCACTGTGATATTTTCTGAAAAATCCCTTCACCAGGATTTATTCTCCTGGGAAGATGAGAAGGCTCAGAAAAGAATGAAGACAATAATTATCTGATTGCTCCTCCCTGTTTGGCTGCTTTGGAATGTGTTTGGAGATTGTTGACCAACAGGTGCATGTTTGATTGGTTTCATGTGAATTGTTTTTCTTAGTGACCAATCACCATCAGCTGTGTCAGACTCTAAAGAGTCAGGAATTTATATTATTCATTCTTGTTAAGCCTTCTGTCTGTATTCCTTTCTCTTTCTTTAGTATAGTTTTAGCTTAATTTAATTAATATAATATAATATAGTATAATATCATATAGTATAATATAATATAGTATAATATATTATGAATAAAATAAAATATAATATAATATAGTAAAATATAATATAATGAAATATAATTATAGTGTAATATAGTGATATAATATAATATAATATAATATAATATAATATAATATAATATAATATAATATAATATAATATAATATAATATAATATATAATTAATATAATATTGCTGTTCCTCTTGTTCACAAGTGGAATGCATTGTGGAAGATTGTTTACCTGAAGGGAATTGGTGATTGGATTCTGGTGTGTTTTGATTCATTGGCCAATTGAATCCAGGTGTGTGTGTTGGGACTGACACTGACAGTCACGAGATGCTGGGCAGTTGGGTGCTTGGCAGATTCAGTTTAGATGTAATGCAACATAATATAGAGTAATATAGTATAATAAAGTCATTAATTAGCCTTCTGATAAGATGGAGTCCTCCTCATCATTCCTCCCAGACGTTGGGCAAAAATATCACAGATAAGTTTAGGTTGGATATCAGGAAATGGTTTTACAGAAAGAGTGATAAAGTTCTGGAATGGCTGCCCGGGGAGGTGGTGGAGTCCCCATCCCTGGGTGTGTTTAACAAAGCCTGGATGTGGCACTGGGTGCCAGGGTTGAGTTGAGCTGTTGGGGCTGGGTTGGACTCGATGACCTTGAAGGTCTCTTCCAACCTGGTCATTCTGTGAAGAAAACCTGTCCCCAGCTGAGCTTCACCTCCAGGCAGCAGCCAAGGCACCCATCCCAAAGCCACATCCCCACCGTGCTCATGCCGTGCCCAAAATCCACCTGGAAGTGGTGTTTTCCTTACCTGGTTGTAATTACCTCCAGAAATCTGGGCCTTCAGGTCCTGGATGCTGGCTGCCAGTGATGAGGAGAGCTGCTCTCCAGTCCAGGGCCTCAAATCTCCATTTCCCACCCCCAATTTTCCTATGCCTGCCTCTCACACTGATGGGAAGAGGCGCTTGGTCCTCTCCAGCCTCTCCATCCCAGCACCTAACCCCCGTGGTGGGCTCACATAAGAATAAAACAGGGAACCAGCCTCTATTTTATTGCCACAACCATTTTATTTAGTGAGCAGCACATGCTCCTCAGAGCCTGGCCAGTGGATCAGGGAAATGTGGAGCTGTTTTGGCAGCTCTGGAATCAATGACAGCATTTTCTGCCGTGTGCCCAGCTCCCACCAGGGTGAGTTCATGATTAAAAACCTGATTCATTATATTGCTTTTGTAGCTGCATCATGGGCACAGCCTTAAATGTTAATTGCATTCTATTCCTCAGGATGAATCCCAGCTGTTTCCCTAGAGATGAGTGTGGCACAAGCCCTGAAAATGTAAAGAAAATGGGTGTTTTTCCAAGGGATGCAGAAACCCAGGGGGCAGATTTTAGGTTTTACACTGAATCCCTGTTCCATGGGGTTTATATACAAACCTATATGTGGGTTTACAGCTGTTTCTTGCCTCAGAAGCCGAGGCTGAATCTGTGCAGTCACTCTTGTATTGATCCTGATTTATGTTGATAGACCTTGTGTGATTTTATCCCTCCTTCATTTACCCACGTCCATTAACACTTCCACATCTGACTGCCTAGTTAGATACCAACAGACAGAGACAGCTTCCTGGCTGGATTTTCCCTCATTCTGTTCCTTAATTCACCATTAAAACTTCATTATTATTGTGATGGTAAAAGGCTTAGTTGCTCATTATTACTGTCCCAAAGGCCAGGCAGATCCCCTGGACAAACACTTGGCAGATTCAAGCACCAGGGCTAAATCTAATAGGGTGATGCAGAATGGAACAGAAATTATTGCCAGCTGATCCATAATCCTCCATCAGAAAAGCAACATTTATCTGTCTTTGACAAGAACACGTGATTTGATCAGCTGCAGGTACAGAATACCTCACCCACATGACACCTGCAAAAGATGATCTTTAAAAGGTCTGTTCCCACTCAAACTATTCTATGATTTTTGAAATCTCTGTGTGGTTTCTCACACGGCCAATCCTAATTTCTCATACTGGGAAGGAAATTTTGGCATGTGTTGGAAGCGAGCAAGCAGGCTGGAGTTTTGGGTGGGAGGAAAAATACACCCCAGGATCTCAACCATGAGGTTGTTCCCTTGCTCAGAGATCAAGTTCTTCCCCTCTGCCCTGTGGTTTTGGGCAAGGAGATGTCCTAGAGGTGATTCCTGAACTACAGGGACCTCTCAAGGTCCTCATTTGTGACATTTGTAGGTGTCACATGGAGCTATTGGTAAGTTTTATGGCCAGCTGCTGTCCTTGAGGGCTTTTTCCTCCTGGGAATTCTGATGGATCTCTGGGAACTTCCAGCAATGGCAGATTGCAATGGGAGGATGCTCAGGCTCTCCTGCACCACACAAGCCATGAATCCTGGTTATTTCACACCTGAACTTGCCTTTGACTCCAGCAGATTTACCTTTGGTCAGGGAAAATCCTCCTGATCCGGCCCATGGGAGTCCAGGAGCAAAATCTGCTGAGCTCCAAGTGCTGAGTGAGCCAACCACAGCCCTGCCAACCTTCGCCCAGGGAAAGAAGGGGAAAAAGGGAAAAACTTTGGGTTTGTGGGAAGGTGCAGGAAATTCAGACCAGGGAGAGGAATCTCTGCTCCCGGGGGCAGCTCTGAGACCCCTCAGGTGTCACCATGGCAAGGGGAGAGTCAGCCCAGGGTCTCTGTCGTGCCTCTGGTCATCCTCCTCCTTCTCCTGGCCCAGAGATCTGCAAAAGGAGGATGGAGATGGCCCAGCCCTGGAAACATTCAGGATCATGTTGGGCAGGGCTCTGAGCAGCCTGACCTGCTTGAAAATGCCCCTGCTCACTGCACTAAATGCTCTTTAAGGACACTTCTGACTCAAAATATTCCATTTTTCCATGATTCAAGGGGAATGAACTTGTCAGGGGGTTGCTCAAAATGGGATTAAATGACCCTGTCCTGCTGTGAGTGAGACACTCACCACTTTTTGACCTCCACACCTTTCTCCTACCCCCAAACCTCCTCCATTTGATGGTTTGTATAAGTTGAATCATTAACACATAATCCATTAATAATGGATAATAATCCAAGTGACCCATTAATTCCGCAAGGAAAACTTTGTGATTTACATGGAGGCCTGGATTTCTGCAACTTTTGTATTAAAAGAAAACTGAATATACAAATGTTGTAAACTGAAGGTACAAATAGCAACATACAGAGATTCATCAGCTCCTCCTGCCTTGCAAACCAACCCTCCCATGCTGGAATTCCTCCCTCCTGCATCCTCAGCCTTCCACAAAACCCACGCTGCCTGAGCAAAGCCCAGCAAGGTGACATTTTTCCACGATTCAAATGGAATGAATTTCTCAGGAAATTGCTCAAAATGGGATTAAATGACCCAGACCAGCTGTGAGTTAGACACCACTTTTTGACCTCCACACCTTTCTCCTACCCCCAAAACCTCCTCCATTTGATGGTTTGTATAAGTTGAATCATTAGCACATAATCCATTAATAATGGATAATAATCCAAGTGAACCATTAATTCTGCAAGGAAAACTTTGTGATTTACAAGGAGGCCTGGATTTCTGCAACTTTTGTATTAAAAGAAAGCTGAATACACGAATGTTGTAAAACTGAAGGTACAAATAGCAACATACAGAGATTCATCAGCTTCTCCTGTCTTGCAAACCAACCCTCCCATGCTGGAATTCCTCCCTCCTGCATCCTCAGCCTTCCAAAAACCACGCTGCCTGAACAAAGCCCTGCAAGGTGACATTTTTCCAGCCTGGAAACAGAAGCTGGACCCCAATCACCACAGTCTGGGAGGTTTTTTCCCCCTCTCCATCAGGCAGGTGTCCAGAGGGGGGCTGTGACCTGACATTGATGTTATAATTAGGCTGCTTTCCATCCCTCCCCGCCCAAAGGAACAATTCCAGCATTCTTGCCGGCGGTCAGAGTTCACCCAGGGCCAGGGACAGCTGTGACACTGATTGGCAGCTCCCAGGGCAGCCACCATCTCCTCCTTGTCAGGTTTGGGCTTATCAATTAGCGGCTGCACGGTTTAATGAGGTTTTGATGATGGAGGGCGGGTGAGGTTGCGTTCCCAGCCGGGCAAACACCGTGGCAGCGACTTTGCTCCCTCTGCTGTGATGTTCTCTTCCACAGCAGTGACTTCATGGGGAAAAGAGGAGCCTTTCTCATTTTTTTTTCCAAGGAATTCTGGCTGGAAAAGTGACAGGATGCACCGTGAAGAGTTTTTTGAGGTGGCAGCTTTGCTGGGCTTTCAGACCGCTCTGCTGATGGAGGGCAAGTATTTCAGCTGAGCTTTAAAAATCCAGGTTTGCTGTCAGGGGGCATTAAAAGCAGGATTTATGCCACAAGAAATCCTCTACAGCAGCGTGGTGCCCTGGGGATGGCCAGACAGCTTTCCCTGATGGAGCTCTGGGAAACTGCACAGAGATCTCCAAATGGGATTTTTAATGCTCCCACCTTTGGGTTTAATCCTTCCACCTTTGGGTTTTAATGCTCCCACCTTTGGGTTTAATCCTTCCACCTTTGGGTTTTAATCTTCCCACCTTTGGGTTTTAATGCTCCCACCTTTGGGTTTTAATGCTCCCACCTTTGGGTTTAATGCTCCCACCTTTGGGTTTTAATGCTCCCACCTTTGGGTTTAATGCTCCCACCTTCTGTCTGCACACTCCAAGAGAATCTCCCCCCCCAAGAAAACATCCCAGCAGTGTCTGATGGGCTGGGGGTAGGACCAGAGCAGGGAATTTCCTCTGGGATTGCTGCACTGCCCACCCCAGAGGCCTGAGAAACTCAGCACACCCTAGAGGGTCAGAAATCAAGCAATATTGGGATGTCCCTAAGGACCTGATCCCATTAAAATTGATTGATGAAACTAAAACTACAAAGATATAGTTTAATTAAAAAATATGTAATGTCACTCAATAAAAAAAAGTTTTAAAATATGTTTGGGTTACAGGGCAGGCTGAGCAGGTCGCAGGGTGTTTTTCAGGCAAAACACCCAGCCAGAGCACATTCTCCAACCCAAATGCTGAGTAAATTAAATGTTTGGGGTCAAAATGATGTGGTGATGGAGCTGCTGGAGGTGATGTCTGGACCAGGATGGGGAGATCCCTCCTCTGTATCTCCAGTTATGCCAATCCCTCCTCTTTATCTCATTGACAACCGAGGGTGGGGAGGCCCTGGGAGATTTCCCAGAGCAGCTGTGGCTGCTCCATCCCTGGCAGTGCCCAAGGCCAGGTTGGACAGGGCTTGGAGCAGCCTGGGATGGTGGGAGGTGTCCCTGCCCCTGGCAAGGGTGCAATGGGGAAATATTTAAAATCCCCTCCAACCCATTCTTTGATTCTATGACAGCACAAAAATCAAATTTTCCTGTCCGAGCCACCTTGCCTGGGTACCAAAAGGCACCACCAAGGCTGCCCAAACAGGGCATCACCCTCATGCCTTGTGCAGGCTGCCCTAGAGCAGAGGCTGGACAGAGCTAAAGAATAAAGCAGGGATTTATTCAAAGGCCTCCATGGATCCACCTTGGGCAGCACAAGAGCCCAGCCAGGGCTGCACCCAAGATGAACCAAAATGGCCCCAAAATGCACGAGCGCTCCCGGGGTCTCTCCCTGGGATCAGTTCTGCTCCATTTGCACCTTGCAGTTCATTGTCCCATTCCAGCTTTAGCCCCTGCAGTCCCACCCTGCTTGTTTTTCTCTCTCCAGCCCATGGGGTTTGTGTTCCTGGGCTGAGATTGGGATCATTTGGCCTTTATAGTAAAAGAAGAACCCTCAAAGTTATGATTGGCATCTGACTCCAAGGCTTCAGAATGCTGAACACTCACTTTATTAAAATTATATTACATTACAACTACATTAAAGAGAGATAAAACACCATACTATATCATACTTATTACTAAGAATACTAAAGAAAACTGATGACTGCCTCCTGACAGTCAGGATACAGCTTTGTGTGATTGGTTAAGGAAACAAAACAATCTTCAGTAGAATCTAATTTTCAAATTCTTCCAGGTAAATAATCTTCTAACACATTCTACATGTTCACAAACACAAGAGCAGTAAATGAGATAAGAATTGTTTTAATTATCCTTTTTAATTATTCTTTTCTCTACTTTTCTTATAGCTTCTCTCTGTTCAGAGGGCACGTGAATACCACAGTCCTTGGTGCCCAGCTGGAGCAGGAATTGTTTTGTCTCCCTGCTCTGTGCACAGAGCTCAGCATCCCATAATGTGAAGCCCAGACCCACACACTAAAGCAGCACAGAATCTGAAAAAAATATAAAAGCTGAAACCTGAGGCATCACCCCACTGCTGCTGCAGCTCCCTCCTGAGGTCCCAGCGCCAGCAGTGCTGGTGTCAAACATCTCCTCACTGCCAGGTGACCCTGCATGCCACCAAGCCATGAAGTGCAGCTGCTCCCAAATAAAGGAGGGTGAAAAACGAGGCAGAGAGAGCTGAGGCCGTTTTCCCAACATCCCTGGAGGTGGTGTCAGGAGCACGGAGCTGATCTGCTGCCTCTGCTCTCCAGGGGCTCTCAAAGGTTCTCCAGCTGAGTGGGTCCTTCTGCCGCCTAAATCAGCTCTGGGAGGAGAAACCACAGCCAAACAAAAGCTCTGGCTGTGAATATTCTTGATCTTTCTGCCTCTCCATGCCGCTGTGTGGAGTTTTTCTCGCTTTTCTCCTCTTTCCACCTTCCCTTCTCTTCCAGGATGGTGAAACACGAGCAGCAACATTACATCTGTCATCTTTCCAACAGCCCGAGCCCATCTAGAGGTGACCCCAGGAGCACAAATCCCAGCAATCGCGGCTATTTTTGGTTGGCAACGCAGCAAATTGCTGGAGGGGGGTGGAGGGTGCTGTAATTTCTCAGCTCCTGTGCGTAATTGCAATTCTCACCTCGAGGTGAGAGACTCAGAGGTGAGAAATCCTCAACCTGACAGCAGCCAGGAGCTCCAGGGCAGCAGGAAACAGAGCAGTGATGGGCTTTGATGTCCTTCAGCCCCTTCCATAATTTTGGGGTCAGTGTCCACCCCAAAATTACTTTTCCATCACCACCAAGAGGGATTTCATGGTTGGACATCACTTTGACCTGCTCAGGGCTCTCCACCACCCCAATATCCCAAACATTCTCACCAAGAAATCCTCAACCTGACAGCAGCCAGGAGCTCCAGGGCAGCAGGAAATGAAGCAGTGATGGGTCCTGGTGTCCTTCAGCCCCTTCCACCCTTTTGGGGTTGGTCTCCACCCGAAAATTACTTTTCCATCACCATCAGGAAGGATTTCATGGTTGGACATCGCTGCTCAGGGATCTCCACCACCCTGTTACACCAAACATTCTCACCAAGAAATCCTCAACCTGACAGCAGCCAGGAGCTCCAGGGCAGCAGGAAACAGAGCAGTGATGGGTCCCCATGTCCTTCAGCCCTGTCCACCCTTTTGGGGTTGGTCTCCACCCAAAAATTACTTTTCCATCACCATCAGGAAGGATTTAATGGTTGGACATCGCTGTTCAGGGATCTCCACCAACCTGTTACACCAAATATTCTCACCAAGAAATCCTCAACAGACAGCAGCCAGGAGCTCCAGAGCAGCAGAAAACAGAGCAGTGATGGGCTTTGATGTCCTTCAGCCCCTTCCATAATTTTGGGGTCAGTGTCCACCCCAAAATTAATTTTCTATCACCACCAGGAGAGATTTCATGGTTGGACATCACTGGCACCTCCTCAGGGGTCTCCACCACGCCAATATCCCAAATATTCTCACCAAGAATCTTCTCAATAAAGACAGCTTGCTCACACTTGGGAAAAAAAGATTATTTTGGGGGGCCCTGAAGCAAGAGCAGATCCAGCCTGTGGTGTTTTTCCCTGGGGGAAGATGCAGAAAGAAAAGCACAGCTTGGGCAGAGCTCTGAGACTCCAGGTGATATTTTTATAACCTCAGAAATCGCCTTGCACAAACACTTCTTTTTTTCTTTTCTTTTCTTTTTTTTTTTTAATCCAAAAGGGCAGTGAGAACAGGGTGTAGTTCAGCTGCAGATTTTGTCATCAGAGGCTCCCAGCAGGGAGGAAAACTCTCCAGCTCCAAAGGGGCCACCCAGAAAAATCCAAGGGGTTTTCTGGAACCCTGGGAGCACCCAGAAAAATGAGCTGAGCTGCCCTGTTTTGTCCTTCTCCCACTTTTTTTTTTTTAATTTCTTAGGATGGAGGAAGCAAAGGGCACTCCTCAAAAAGAAACTGAGGCCTCTTTTCTTTCCACGAACGCTGTGAGTCACAGGGCAAAGGGTTCCAGCTGCAGCCCAGGGATGAATCACAGGGATGAGACCTCGAGCTCAGCGTCCACTGAGGTCTCCAGAGGATGAGGATAATGAAATCACATCTCCCTGGTGATGTCTCACGGATGATAATATGAAATAACCTCCCCTGAGCTGCTCTGCAGCTGGATTTTCACCCCAGTGGGGTTGAGCATCTTCTCCCCTGAGTGAGCTAAAAGGAGGAGTTGCTCTGGGTTAAAAATAAAGTAAAAGGGAAGAAAAAAAAAAGGAAAAGAAAAGGAGAGAAGGGTTATTTTTAACTCAGAGCAGCCCTGATCTGGTTCACTGCCCGGGCATGGAGACAGGGCTGTGAAACAAGGGCTGCTCAGCTCAGCTGTGCCCGGCAGGGATCTGGGGATGTGTGACCGTGCTCACAGGGGTCTGAGGGTGAGGGAAGAGACGAGAAGCTGACTCCATGGTTCAGATTTATTATTTTATGATATATATTGTATTAAAACCATACTAAAAGAATAGAAGAAAGGATTTCATCAGAAGGCTGGCTAAGAATAGAATAGGAAGGAATGATAACAAAGGTTTGTGGCTCGGACTCTCTGTCCGAGCCAGCTGACTGTGATTGGCCATTAATTAGAAACAACCACATGAGACCAATCCCAGATGCACCTGTTGCATTCCACAGCAGCAGATAATCATTGGTTACATTTTGTTCCTGAGGCCTCTCAGCTTCTCAAGAGGAACAATCCTAAAGAAAGGATTTTCCATACAAGATGTCTGTGACACCCCTGGGATGGAATCCCCCAAGGGACCTGGCAGACACAGAACAAACCAAAGCCATCCTGTTCCTTGCATGACTAAGAGGAGGAGCTGTGCTGTTTGTGAGGGTCCCCAGGATGAGGTGAGAGATGAGAATCTGACTCCATGTTTCAGAAGGCTGATTTATTATTTTATGATATATATTACATTAAAACTATACTAAAAGAATAGAATAAAGGATTTCATCAGAAGGCTGGCTAAGAATAGAAAAGGAAAGAATGACAAAGGTTTCGTCTTGGACTGTCCGAGCCAGCTGACTGTCATTGGCCATTAATTAAAAACAACCCCATAAGACCAATCAAAGCTCCACCTGTTGCATTCCACAGCAGCAGATAATCAATGTTTACATTTTGTTCCTGAGGCCTCTCAGCTTCTCAGGAGAAAAATCCTAAGGAAAGGATTTTCATAAAAGATGTCTGCGGCAGGGATGGGGAGAAATTTGGGGTTTTTTGCTGTTGATTTGGAAGCAGCTTCCTCCTGTCACGGACACCCAGAGGCACCCAGCTCAGCTCCTGCCCCAGGGCTCACCCAAAATATCCAGCAAGGACAGAGGCAGCTCCTCCCCAGGAACCCTGAGCAAAATCTCCTTTTCCTCCTTAAACCTCACTGGGTATTTTTGGTTCAACTCAGTCTCTGTTACAGCAGCTCCTGGGGGCTGCTGTGTCCCCAACAGGACCCACCAGGGGACAGGGACATCCGTGATGCCAGCAGGAGCTGTCCATGCCTGGGCATCGAGGTGGGCACCAACGTGTGCCCTGCTCTCTCTCCTCTTCCTCAGCCCCCCATTTCAGCCAGCTCAGCTTCCACAGCGCAGGAAAACAGGATTAATTTGATTTTTCTGCGTGTCCTTGCCGTCACTTTCTCAGCCCATCCGCGCTGCTGGTGCTGAGTGACCCTCTGGGGAGATTTAACGCAATTTAGGGGCTTTTTAAAGCAAAAGAATCGTACTAATTTAAACCTGCTCTGCCTGGGGGTGGTGCCTCCCTGGGAGGAGCCCAGGGATGATCGTGCCTCCTGCCCAGGCTCCCTCCTGGCAGCTCTCAGCCCTGGTGCTGCCATCTCTCTTGAGTGTGACCCAATTTTTTTAAGGAAAAGAAGATTTTGGGCTCGCTCCCATCTGCCTGTCTGCTTCTGTGTAATTCTGGGTGATTTCAGCCCTGTTGGACAGGCGATGGAGGTCTTTGAGGATCAGGGGGAAATTTGGAAATGAGCAGTTTTGGTGGCTTCCTGCTTCTCATTAACAAAGGATTTAGTATTTAGCCAGGGACAGCACACAGCCTTGATTTATCTCAAAGTTAACCCAAAACAGAAAGGAGAAAAGTCTAAATTTATTGTGCACAGTTGTTTCTACACCAACCTCTTGAGCTTTGGAACCATGGGAATTATTCTCTTTTTGGAACCATGGGAATTAGTCTCTTCCCATGTGGAGTTAAGATTCTGCTGTGCTGACCTGTTCCCTCTATGCTGTGTAAGGTAAAATTAATATTAGTTTAAATAATGAAAATTAATTGCTTAGGCGGAAAAAAAAAATGAAAAGGAATTTTCCCTGTGTGGGGAAACTGAGGCACAGAGAGGCTGGAGCAGCAGCCAGGGTGGGAGAGCTCAGAGAGGATCGTTGGCTAATTTGGGACTGGGGAATGGGGCAGGGAAAGGTGTAAGAAAAGAAGGAATGGTGCAGGGAAAGGAGGAATGGTGTAAGGAAAGAGGGAATGGGGCAGGGAAAGGGGGAATGGTGTAGGGAAAGGGGGTATGGTGTAAGGAATGAGGGAATGGGGCAGGGAAAGGGGAATGGGGCAGGAAAAGGTGTAAGAAAAGGAGGAATGGGGCAGGGAAAGGGGGAATGGTGTAAGGAAAGGGGGAATGGTGCAGGGAGAGGAGAATGATGGAGGGAATGGGGAATGGGGCAGGGAAAGAGGAAGGACTGGCAGAGAAGATGAAGGAATGGTGCAGGGAAAGGGGAATGATGCAGGGAATGTGGTAACTGTGAAGGGAAGGGGGAATGGTGCAGGGAAGAGGCAAAGAATGGTGCAGGGAAAGGGGAACGGGGCAGGGAAGTGAGAACAGAGCGGGAAAAGGAGAACCGTGCAGGGAAAGGGGTGGAATGGTGCAGAGAAGGTGAAGGAGCGCTGCAGGGAAAGGGGAACGGGGAAGGAACGGTGAAGGGAAGTAGGAAAAGGAGAACGGTGCACGGAAAGGGAGGGCAGGCACGGTCCCCACTAACCCCATCTCATTGATTTGATTTGATTTGATTTGATTTGATCCCATCCCATCCCATCCCCGCATTCCCGCGGGATCCCGGCCCCGCTCCCGCGCTGCAGAGTGGGCGTGGCCATCTCACAGGCCACGCCCCCGCGCCGTCCAGGAGCCGCTGCTCCCGTTGTGGCCACGCCCACTCGCTCCAGGGCACGCCCCCGTTCTCACTGAGCTGTCACTCCCGCTTTAGCCACGCCCACTGCGTCTCTACGCCACGCCCCCTCCGCGCATCCCAGCCCTGCGGCAGCCCGGCTTGGCCACGCCCCCTGACGCAGGCCACGCCCCCCGCTCCCTCCTCGCCTCCCCGTGGTGCCTCGCGCGGGGCGGGCACTGACGTGGCCGCATCGCGCCGCCATCTTGTGCTCCAGGGCGGATCGCGGCCGGGGCGAGCGGGCTCCGAGCGGGACCCTCCGAGCGCAGCCAGACCCACGGCCCGCGCCTCCCGACGACGCCGGTGGGTTTGCCGACACCTCCTTGTTCCTTCCTTTCGAGCCTTTTTTTCCCCCCCTCCGGCCCGCCGCGCCCCCGCCCGCATCCCGCGGCCTTGGCGCTAAGGCGCGGCGGGCGCTGAGGCAGCGGGGCCGGGCTGTTCTTTCCTCTTTTTTCCTTCTCGTTCCTTTTAATTCCTTCTCGCTCTATCTTATCCTTACTCGTTCCTTTTCCCCCGCAGACTCTCCGGGAGCGGCGCTGCCCCATCCGTCTCGCCCTGCACATCTGTGGGGCCGGGGAGGGGGGGGGGGGGTCGGGCCTTTCGCTTCCCTGCTCGTGGGTGGGATGGGCTGGGAAGGGCCGGGACAGGCAGGGCTGGGAAAGGGGAATCGCTCCAGCTCGGCAGCAGCTGCACAAGGCCCCTCTCCGCTCCCTCTAGCGATGGGATAGGACGGGATGGGTTTGTCCTCCCTTCCCCAAACTCGCTCATTCCGGCCCCTGCCCCGCCCGCGGACGGCTCCGAGGAAGGAGCGGCGTTTCCTCCTTGTCCTCTCCCCCTAAAACCCTCCTGTGGTGGGGGGAAGGAGCCTCGGATGGAGCTCCTGGGGCAGAGGTTGATTCTCTGTAAGCCCTTGGCTGCTGAGTTGGTGGTTTTTTTTTTGCCGGGCAGAGGAGTTGAGCTTTATCGTGGAGCAAACAACTCTTGTTTGCCCTGCATCGCCTTGGGTTCGCTGGTGTGGGAGATCAGCTTTCCTTGGCCCAGCAGCTCCCGCTGGGAGGATATTATATTCTGGCTGAAAATACTCCATCGTGCCTCTGTGCGAGGCGAACGTGATACTCGGAGGCTGATAAAGCGATGAAGTGATAGCCCGGCTCTGCCCCGGCACAGCGAGACCAAAGCTCAGCCGGGGCCATCAGAACTGCCCCAAATGTTGTGGTGCTGCTTGACATTGACCTTGTGGCTCTGCCGCTCCGCTCCTGCCAAAGCAAACCCCGCAGGTTGATTAGAGTCTGGTGTTGAAATGGTGCCTTTGTCAATAACTAAAATTCCGAGTATTTGTTTGATACTTTGAGCTTCGTCTTGCGAGGCTCGCAGCACCCCTTCGCAGGGTATTCCATTAACCTTATTTTCCAGGAGGAGAAACTCGAGGCAAAGTGGATTTTTCCAAGGTCATTCAGCAATCTTTATCGCTATTTTTGCTGCTGATTTGGAGCGCTTCTGGAGGAGGGGGGAAAGGAAGTGTGGCTGAAGTGGAGGATTGCTGTTTTGCTTTTATTCGTGGGGTTTATAATGGAACAAAACAGCAGCAGAGTCTTATGGATAAAGGGGTTCTCTGAAAGGAAAGATTTTTGGGGTTGTTTTTGATGCCGCCGATTTTCTCTGCTCCAAACACGTCTGCAGTGCTGCTGGGCTGCTTTCCCTGGTGGAATAATTGCGTTGGGTGAAAGGGTGAGGAAACTCACCTCGATTGAACCTCTGCAGCTTGGCCGAGTTCCTTGGTGCTCCCTGCACCCGTGGAGCAGCAGGAATTTAAAATGGCTCAAGCAGAGCCGCCCTCCCCTCAGCACAGCTCTGCGTTTGTCATGTAAATCCTGTTAAAAATCAAACCCCTGGGTGTAAACGGTGTGAGGAGGAGCCGGCATCGGTTTCTCGGAGCATTTCCTCGGTTGTGAAATAGCTGGAATGTGGAAGGGCCTGGCAGGAGCCGTGCTCTGAGTTCCCTGTGAGTGTTAGTCACGCTGACCGAGCGGGGGGAGGACCAGGCGCAGCTTTTCCAGGCAAAGTGTGGGAGTCGGGGCTGGATTCTGCTCCTGGGAATTCACCAAACCGTGCCGTGCTCCAGCTGCTTCCAGCGGGAGGTTCCTACGGATAATGATCAGCTGAGCCATTGATGACATGAATCGGTGGAAGGAGGAGAAGCTCAAAACGCAGGATTGCAGCTGAGTGGTGAAATTTCAAGAAGCACCTTTACACGTCCCAGAGGCTTTTCTTTCTAAAACAACCTCTTCTTTATAAAGATGGGCTTTCAAGCAAGAATTCTTAGGGATTTCAGCAGCCTTCCCAAGCATCCAGCTTGCTTTTCAGTGGATAAATTTGGTGAACGTGAGCTAACTTTATCTGGAAAGGAATCGTTCTGATGCTTTTTTTAGCAATCTCTTGGAAGTTCTGCTCCTGGAATGCTACAGAGCTTGTGCTATTCCCTTTCTTTCTTTAACTGATGAGTAAAGAAGTTCAGAATCAGCTTCCTACTACAGCAGCTGCTTTTTCTGTGCCATTCAGCGTTTTTTCCTTTCTGCTTGCGAGGATCCGATTTTATTCCTTATTTTTAACGGAGGGGCTGTGCTGGAGCTTCTGCTGATGTTTCAGTTCTCATAAAACCCTCGTGTCTGACAGCTCTTGTTCATCCTCTGCCTCACCACTCAGAGGCTCTGCCTTGACATTTCCCCCCAACCCAAAAGCCAATTTCATTGCTGCATGGAGCTCTCCTGTGAGTTCTTGCCATTTCTACTAGGAGTGTAAATGTTGACTTAGTGCCCAGTTCCCAGGAATGAATAACAGGATATTTGGCTTAAAATTGGAGATTTTGAGCTCAGGAACAATTCAGCCTCAAAAACAAACAAAAAAACCAAAAACCACCCCAACTGTGCACTGCTCATCTGAAAAGAAATTCTCTGTACCCACCAGTTCTCACACCAGTGTACCCAGTGCTGAACTGGTGAGCAGAAAGCCACAGGCCATTCTTAGGGTTCACAGCTTCATTTTTGGCACCACAATATTTCCTGAGCAGAGATGCAGCTCCCTCTGTGCTTTTCTGTCAGCCTATCCCTTTTCAGCCCAGATCTCTTATTTTGCTTTTATTCCTGGCGTTTCTAATGGAATAAAACAGTAACAGTCTTGTGGATAAAGGGGTTCTGGGAAAGGAAAGTTTTTGGGCTTGGTTTGATGCCACTGATTTTTGTCTGGAGGGCCCTGTTGGGCTGCTTTCCCCGTTGGAATAATTGCACTTGGTGAAAAGGTGAGGGAATTCACTCACCTGTGTCTCTGGGTTGGTTTAAGTGTATAAATCTTGAAATAGTTGGAAGTTTTGTTGTGAAACAGCAGTAGTTTGCTTTCCCTGCTTGAAGATGAGAATAAGGGAATAATTCTGATTTGAGGTTTGAGTATCAAGTCAAGCAACCCACTCTGATACTGAATATTTTTATTCTGCCTGTTGTTTTAGGAGTGAGAAATAGGCATGACCCCAAAAAGAAACTTTCCCCATTTTGTCCTTGTTTTGATCTTGGAAGTGAAATTATTTTCTGTTTTCTGCCCCTGTGAATATTCCAGCATGTGGGAAATGTCCTGTCTGGGTGAGGTGGGTGTTCAACAAAGCTGCTGCAAAGGAGATTTCCTCTCAGCTGGAGTCTCACCTGTGCTTGCCTTGTTCTCCATCTGCCCTGGACATGCTTTTGGAGCCCTTTTTGGTTTGCAAGCCTTTGGTGGCCAAATCCAACAGTTCTGTATCTTTAACTTGGATTTCACTGCTTTTCCCTCACATAACCAGGTTGTGATCCTTCAGGACACCTTTTCCATGCCAAGCTTGGCAGGAGCACCTCCAGTGTGAACTGGGGGGAAATGGTGCCAGTGGTCAGTGTTGATCTCCACCATTAACACTCCTCTGGTTCTAATTATTCAAATTATCAAGGAGTTAGGAGTAATATTAATGAAGAGCTCTGGGAAGATGTGGTTGCCATGGCTGTTTGTGCAGGATAATGAATCACCTGGTGAGCAAAGGGCCCTCTTGGCTGCTCTCACATGGAATCCATCCCTCCTCGGACTGAAATGGCCCAAAGAGCTCAAATCAGATTTTTCTCAGCTCCATTTCAGGGTGAAGGCCCCCAAATGGAAGGCTTGGAGTTGATAGATTTCATCTCTCAGGTTAGCAGATGTGCAAGGGCAGTAAACAGTTTCTAAAAATAGTTGAATGTAAGTGTACTGGAGTAGTATTGGGCCATCCTGGCTATATATAAAGAGGTGTTTCCAAAATTTGCTGTAACAGAACACTTTAATCTGTAAAGAAATGATTTCAAGTTCAGGAGAACACATCAGTACTGTTCCCTGCTGAGTGGGGGTGTGAAACACTGGGGCTGTGGATTAATCCTGAATTTTAGCAGCCTTCTATTCTTGTTGGATCTCTTCTCACATTCTCCTTTAAATCACACTTTAGATTGTTAATAACAAGCTGTCGGGTTAGATTTGCACTTTAAATTATTATTTGCCAGTTGTTCTTGCATGTTACACCAGTAACAGCTGTTGGAGTTGCATGGGTGTTTTAAAAAATGCATTCTCACCTCTTTATTTGCACATTGGTTTGGTGATTTCTTGTGTGAATATTTTGCTTCTCTTGATAATTTAATTTAAAAATTGTATAAATAAGAAAGAATGATCCAGGCCAACTACTGACAACTGGCTGAATTTCAGATCAATATTTCTGGTAAACAACAAATTGATCCATTTTTATTCCCCTGTGACTGATAGAACCAGTATGTTAATACCTGGTTAGGAATTATGGATTTGGGGCTTTTCTAATTGTTTTAGACATGGAGCTGAAGTCAAGTAGATTTTCCTTGAAATTGAGATGGAATTTTGTGCATCCATTGCCAGTTTTACTTTGCCAAGGTGCCCAAGCCAATGGAACAAGGTGCAGGAAGGAGCTTTTTGGTAAACCTGCAGCTGTTGGGGATTTTACCTGGGTTTAATATTTTGTCTGATTGAAGCTCAGTGTGCCATTGGTGTTTATCTCTCCTTAAAAATGATATTTAACAGGATGAGAACATCCCAGAGACAGCTAATGCCCTCTGTCCCAGCTGCTGGGCAGGGGAGGAACAGAGGCTTCAACTTTCCTTGGCTGATCTTATCAGAACCATAAAATCCTACAATGGTTTGGGTTGGAAAGGACCTTGAAGCTCTGCTGGTTCCAACCCCCCTGGGATTTTCACATTGCCAAAATGCTGGGCCCAGCCAGCTTCATTTTAACACTTGCAGAGTTTGGAGCCTTATTTATTCACTGTGGGAGCATC
>CM077464.1:12467585-12505157 GCA_039654755.1 Calcarius lapponicus | reverse complement strand
TTTGTTGTTGGTTGGTTTTTTGTTTTATTTTTTGGTTTTTTTTTTTCATTTGTGTCTCTTTTCTCTTACACATCCCAAAAACTTTGCCTGGAGGTGATCTCCAAAAATGCCATGGAAGGAGCTGCAGGGTCAGATCAAATCTGAGCACCCAAGTGTGGGCGGTCGCTTCATTCCCAGACCTCAAATGCGACACCTCGAGCCCCAAATGAAGCTTTGGGTTCAGTGGAAATCAGGAAAACCCTGTGGCAAAGGCTGCCAGAATTCATGGTGACACCAAAAACGCCATCAGCAGGGCTCAGAGTAAAGAGTTCCTCATTTTGGGAAGGCAGCTGTGCCTCTCTCCAAAGGGATTGAGCAGCAAAGATGATTTGCAGCCTCTCTGTAACCCTTGAACTCAGACCAGCCTGGGATTGAGATGCTCTCAAGTTTTGGGGGTGATACAGAGGAAATCGGCTCCTTTTTCAAAAATAGCCCAAAATATCCATTTGTGACAGCTGGGTCTGCCATCCCTGGGTCACCATCTCTGCAAAAACCTGTGGGAAAGGGAGGGAAGGAGGCCCTTATCCAGCATTTTCAGGGTTTTTTCATTTTCAGCTTTTTTTGGCAGGTTTTGATGCTGCTGCTGGGGGAGCAGGAGAAGGTCCCACCATGGGGGCACCCAAATTGCAGAGCTGATGTGAGGAGCCAAAAGTGCCCTCCCCAGACAGCAGAGTGAGATGGGCTCTGTTGGGGCAACTCTGGGCACAGCTCTGGTTTGAAATCCCTGGGAAAAATGTGATACTATTGGAGCATTTCTAAAAAATAATTTAAAAAATTAAAATTAAAAATAAAAGAAACCAACCCCCTGCCCCCAAATAATTATCTGAAACAGTCATGCTCCCAAAATAAATGTTTTTTTTTCTAGTTTGCAAATAACACTAGTTGCTTCCAAACTGTTTTGATGAAATGTCTGTGACATTTCTGATGAAATGTCTGAAATTTTAAAGTGAATTTTCACATTTTTAAAGTGAATTTTCATTTTCGAGTGAAATTTCACATTTTAAAGTGAAGTTTTTAAAAATGCTGGAGTGGGAGAGATGTTTTAGTGGTTTAGGAAGCACCACACATGGATCTGGGTTGATGCCAGAATAGAACCTTGAGGACCTTAACAGAGCCTCCCAGAACTGAAAGGAGGCTTAAAAAAAAGAGGGACTGTGAGTTTTCACATAGGCAGACAGTGAAAGTACAAGGGGGAATAGTTTTAAACTAAAAAAGGTGAGATTTAGATGAGATATTTGGAATAAATAATTTCCTGTGAGGGTGGGCACGCCCTGCACAAGGTGCCCAGAGCAGCTGTGGCTGCCCCTGGATCCCTGGCAGTGCCCAAGGCCAGGTTGGATGGGATTTGGAGCAACCTGGGACAGTGGGAGGTGTCCCTGCCATGGCAGGGGTGGAATGGGATGATTTTCAATGTCCTTTCCACCCCAAACCATTCTGGGATTCTCCCTGAGAACCCCCAGCAGCCAGGACAGACCCAGGAGTGCAGCTCCTGCCTTTGGTGAGCCCCTCCGGCCACCAGAGGAACAAGAAGAGCCCCAAAGCCAGGGGCAGACAGGGCAGGAGCAGAGATCCCTCATGGCTGGGGGGTGGCTCAGCTGCGAAGGGACCCTCAGGAGGTCCCCAGTGCAACCTCTGACCCCAAACACAGGGGACTGGGCCAGAGCAAGAGGGGCAAAACCACCCAGCTGGGCCCTGCAGGCTCCCTGTGCCCTTTGCTTTATTCCTGATGCCAGGGAGGGAATGGGGAGGGAGGAATTGCTGTCACAGGGCAGGTGGTGAGCAGCCATGGTGGGGAAGGGATTCTGGGTTCCAGGGGTTTGATCATCACTTCTCACTCTAGAAATCACAGAATTCCCAGAATGACCAGGTTGGAAGAGACCTTCAAGGTCATCGAGTCCAACCCAGTCTCAACTCAAGCCTGGCACCCAGAGCCACATCCAGGCTTTGTTAAACACACCCAGGGATGGGGACTCCACCACCTCCCTGGGCAGCCATTCCAGAACTTTTCTGTAAAAAACTTTTTCCTGATATCCAAGCTGTGGCTGTTCCAGCTGTGGGTTTCTCTGGGTCTGGATTGAAGGCACTTGAGATGTTATTTCATGTTCACACTCAGGTGTTTATTATTTCTTATCAGTAAAACAGTCTCACTGCTGGGAGTTCAGCAGCTTTTCATTAGAAGGCACAAAATGGCCAACAATCTCTTGTGCCAAGGCCTTTTCAGACTGAACTGTCCAATGAAGAACTGACACCTGGATTATTTTCCCTTTTAACCCAAGAACTGATCCCACAGAGCTGCAATGGGGACTTTTCTGCCCAATTACAAATGCCACCCAAACCCATGGAGAAGGAGGAAGAAGCAGCATGAAGAAGAAACCCAGGATGACACCCTGTGCCCTCCATCTTGCTTCCATCCACAACACACTAAAAATCCCAAAACCTCAATTTCTCACCAAGTGACACACCCACACTGCTCTCTAGAATCTATTTCACACTTTTGTGGGTTCTGGTCTATCTGGAAGTCTGGGAAACTTTCTCCATGGATGAGGGTCAAAGTCAGTGCTGCCCTGGGGGTCAGGGCAGCCCAGAGCAGACAGGGAAATATTCCCAGAGCCCTGGGTTTGCACACCAACCTAAACTTCCCTTGGCACAGCTGGAGGCTGTGAGCTCTGGTTGTGTCAGTACTGCTGCAGAAAGAGCCCAGCCCCAGCTGAGCACAGGCCCCTTTCAGGAGCTGCAGAGAGTGATGGGGGCAGCCCTGAGTCTCCTTTTCTCCAGGCTGAGCACCCCCAGCTCCCTCAGGGCTTCCTCACAGGGTTTGTGTTCCCAGCCTCGTTACCTTCCATCCCCAAAACTTTATCACTCTTTCTGTAAAAAACTTTTTCCTGCTATCCAACCTGTATTTCCCTTGGTGCAGCTCGGGAAAGGGAGGGAAGCTGCAGGAACAGGAGCTGGCAGGGAGCACCAGCCCCTCTGCCCCAGGGAGTTCAATCAGCTCACACCTTACAGCCAGGGACGGGTCAGGAGGAGCTGAATGCTCTTTTGGCTCCCCCCCGAATACAATTTCCCAGCAAATGGTTCTTTTGAATGGGAGGCTTGCCCAGGACATGAGCTGGCCCAGCCCTCGGGTTTTTCTGCTGGAATTACACACTCTGAACGCTCCCAGACAAGAAGTTACCCGGAGAACTCCTTTTGTCCGCCGGCACAATCTGCTGTTTTGTTCCAAGGGGGGCCGAGATAATTGGAGCTGCGGAGCGCTACCTTAACGCCCTTCCAGCAGTCATGGACTTAATTGTGGGCAGAATAAACTCCCCGCAGGCGTTGCCATAAAGCGAGGCAGCGATTCAGAGAGCCCTTTGCACTCAGCGATGCCGGGGGGGACCACCCAGGAGCGGCGGGACAAAGGCACCCCGGGCCGGGCTCTGGGGAGGGACCCTGATGCTCTGGACCCCGGTTTGGGATGCAGCTGAAACCCCAGAGCATCCCATATGTGCAGAACAGAAAGGGTTGTGCTGGTCCTTGTCCCCCGTGGGAGGGACCCTGATGCTCTGGACCGGGTCCGGGATGCAGGAAGGAGCCCCAGAGCATCCCATACATGCAGAACAGAAAGGGTTGTGCTGCTCCTTCTCCCCCGTGGGAGGGACCCTGATGCTCTGGACCGGGTCTGGGATGTAGGAAGGAGCCCCAGAGCATCTCCCAGGTGCAGAAAGGGATGTGGTGCTGCTCCTCCTCCCCTAAGAGACATCCCTGAGCCACATCCCTGAGTGACATCCTCCTTGTGGGGAGGGACCCTGCTGCTCTGGACCCCAGTTTGGGAGGCAGGAAGGAGCCCCAGAGCATCCCATATATGCAGAACAGAAAGGGTTGTGCTGCTCCTTCTCCCCCGTGGGAGGGACCCTGATGCTCTGGACCGCAGTTTGGGATGCTGGAGGGAGCCCCAGAGCATCCCACACGTGCAGAAAGGGATGTGCTACCTCTTCGTCCCCCGTGAGGAGGGACCCTGATGCTCTGGACCCCGGTTTGGGATGCAGGAGGGAGCCCCGGAGCATCCCACATGAGAAGAAAGGGATGTGTTAACTCCTCAATCTCCGTGGGGAGGGACCCTGTTGCTCTGGACCGCAGTTTGGGATGCAGGAAGGAGCCCCAGAGCATCCCATATGTGCAGAACAGAAAGGGTTGTGCTGCTCCTTCTCCCCCGTGGGAGGGACCCTGATGCTCTGGACCACAGTTTGGGATGCTGGAGGGAGCCCCAGAACATCCCACATGTGCAGAAAGGGATGTGCTACCTCTTCGTCCCCCGTGAGGAGGGACCCTGATGCTTTGGACCCCGGTTTGGGATGCAGGAGGGAGCCCCGGAGCATCCCACATGAGAAGAAAGGGATGTGTTAACTCCTCAATCTCCGTGGGGAGGGACCCTGTTGCTCTGGACCCCAGTTTGGGACGCAGGAAGGAGCCCCAGAGCATCCCATACACGCAGAACAGAAAGGGTTGTGCTGCTCCTTGTCCCCCGTGGGAGGGACCCTGATGCTCTGGACCGGGTCTGGGATGCAGGAAGGAGCCCCAGAGCATCTCACAGGTGAGAAAGGGATGTGGTGCTGCTCCTCCTCCCCTAAGAGACATCCCTGAGCCACATCCCTGTGTGACATCCTCCTTGTGGGGAGGGACCCTGCTGCTCTGGACCCCAGTTTGGGATGCAGGAAGGAGCCCCAGAGCATCCCATATATGCAGAACAGAAAGGGTTGTGCTGCTCCTTCTCCCCCGTGGGAGGGACCCTGATGCTCTGGACCCCAGTTTGGGATGCAGCTGGAGCCCCAGAGAGCATCTCACAGGTGCACAAAGGGATGTGCTACCTCTTCGTCCCCCGTGAGGAGGGACCCTGATGCTTTGGACCCCGGTTTGGGATTCAGGAGGGAGCCCCGGAGCATCCCACATGAGAAGAAAGGGATGTGTTAACTCCTCAATCTCCGTGGGGAGGGACCCTGTTGCTCTGGACCCCAGTTTGGGACGCAGGAAGGAGCCCCAGAGCATCCCATATATGCAGAACAGAAAGGGTTGTGCTCCTCCTTCTCCCCCGTGGGAGGGACCCTGATGCTCTGGACCCCGGTTTGGGATGCAGCAGGAACCCCAAAGCATCTCACAGGTGCACAAAGGGATGTGGTGCTGCTCCTCCTCCCCTGAGCCACATCCCTGAGCCACATCCCTGAGTGACATCCTCCTTGTAGGGAGGGACCCTGCTGCTCTGGACCCCAGTTTGGGATGCAGGGATGCAGGAAGGAGCCCCAGAGCATCCCACACGTGCACAAAGGGATGTGCTACCTCTTTGTCTGCCGTGTAGAGGGACCCTGCTGCTCTGGTCCCCCCCCAGTTTGGGATACAGGGATGCAGGAAGGAGCCCCAGAGCATCCCATATATGCAGAACAGAAAGGGTTGTGCTCCTCCTTCTCCCCCGTGGGAGGGACCCTGATGCTCTGGGCTGCAGTTTGGGATGCAGCTGGAAGCCCAGAGCGTCTCACAGGTGCAGAAAGGGATGTGGTGCTGCTCCTCCTCCCCTGAGCCACATCCCCGAGTGACAACCTCCTTGTAGGGAGGGACCCTGCTGCTCTGGACCCCAGTTTGGGATGCAGGGATGCAGGAAGGAGCCCCAGAGCATCCCATATGTGCAGAATAGAAAGGGTTGTGCTGCTCCTTCTCCCCCGTGGGAGGGACCCTGATGCTCTGGGCCACAGTTTGGGATGCAGGGGAAGCCCCAGAGCATCCCACGCCTGCAGAACAGAAAGGGATGTTGTCACAGACGTATTTTATAAAACATCTTTTTGCTAAAATTTATCTCCTGAGAGGCCTCAGGAACGAAATGTAACCAATGGTTATCTGCTGCTGTGGAATGCAACAGGTGCATCTGGGATTGGTCTCATGTGGTTGTTTCTAATTAATGGCCAATCACAGTCAGCTGGCTCACTTCTGGTCAGTCACAAGACTTTATAATCATTCCTTTCTATTCCTTGCTAGCCTCCTGATGAAATCCTTTCTTCTATTCTTTTAGTATAGTTTTAATATATCATTTTCTTTTAATATAATATATATGATAAAATAATAAATCAGCCTTCTGAAACATGGAGTCCAGATTCCCATCTCTTCCCTCATGCTGGGACCCCTGCGAGCAGCAGCACAGGATGTTGTGCCACAGGTCTCCCCCGTGGGGAGGGACCCTGCTGCTCTGGTCCCCCCCAGTTTGGGATGCAGGGATGCAGGTGGAGCCCCAGAGCATCCCACACGTGCAGAACAGAAAGGGATGGTGTGCTCGTTCCTCCTCCCCGAGTGACATCCCTGAGTGACATTCCTCCTTGTGGGGAGGGACCCTGCTGCTCTGGCTCCCCCAGTTTGGGATGCAGCTCGGAGCCCCAGAGCATCCCACACGAGCAGAAAGGGATGTCATGCTCACTCCTCCTCCCCTGAGTGACATCCCTGAGTGACATCCCTGAGTGACATCCCTCCTTGTGGGGAGGGACCCTGCTGCCCTGGCTCCCCCAGTTTGGGATGCAGGTCTGAGCCCCAGAGCATCCCACACGTGCACGAATGGATGTTGTCACAGACATAGTTTCTGAAAAATCTTTTTGCTAATTTTTTTTCTCCTGAGAAGCCTCAGAACTGAAATGTGAACAATAATTATTTGATTGCTTGGAATGTGGTCTGGAGGTTGCTCACCAACAGATCCATCTTTGATTAGTTCCATGGGAATTGTTTTTAATTAACGACCAATCCCAGTCCAGCTGTGTCAGGCTCTCTGGTCAGTCATGGGTTTTTATTATTCATTCCTTTCAAGCCTTCTGATGTCTCCTTTCTCTTTCCTTAGTGTAGTTTTAGTATATAATTTTCTTTTAATATAATATAATAGAATAAAATAATAAATCAGCCTTCTGAAACACGGAGTCAAATTCTCATCTCTTCCCTCGTCCTGGGGACCCACATCACCACAACAATTAATAACCACACCCCTGTGTCATGGACATATTTTATGAAAAATCCTTTTGCCAGGATTTTTCTCCTGGGAAGCTGAGAGGCCTCAGGAACAAAATGTAAACAATGGTTATCTGCTGCTGTGGAATGCAACAGGTGCATCTGGGATTGGTCTCATGTGGTTGTTTTTAATTAATGGCCAATCACAGTCAGCTGGCTCAGACTCTCTGGTCAGTCACAAGATTTAATTATCATTCCATTCCTTCCTTTGCTAGCCTGCTGATGAAATCCTTTCTTCTATTCTTTTAGTGTAGTTTTAATATATCATTTTCTTATATTATAATATGATATGATAGAATATAACATGATATGATAGAATATAACAATATAATATAATATAAATCATATCATAAAATAATAAATCAGCCTTCTGAAACATGGAGTCAAGATTCTCATCTCTTCCCTCGTCCTGGGACCCCTGTGAACACCCCCACAGGCTGTTGTGCCGCTTCTCTTGTCCCGTGGGATGTTGGAAGCCAGGGAATTCCTCTGGCTGCCCTGGAGGGCTCAAGCCCCTGCCCAGGGGGCTCAGAGACCTTGGCACAGAGCCCCAGACCCCTGTGCCTTTGATCTTGACCCATGGAAACAATTACCAACTTTATTCGAGGATTTACAAGCCACAAAAGTTTAGGTAAAATGACAGTGAATTTATCACGGGGTGAAAAATAGATTTTTGAGGGTTTTAGAATGGAGGCTTGGGGTTCCAAGATGCAGGAATTTAGGCATGCCTTGTCCTTTTTCCTTCTTCTTCTTGTCCTCCATCTCCTGCTGTGATGTTGGCATTTTTAGATTGGTTTAGAGTAGAAGCTCACTGTCTAACACAGGTGATGGGTATTGGGAAGTTATTGTGAATATTGTACACGTAGTTTTTAGTATAAAAAGATAACACCAGTGTGCCTCAACCCTGTCTGCCAGACAGACCTCAGCAGGTCAGGAGAAAGGATTTTATAGATAGGAAATAATTAACAACCTTGAGAACAAGAACAGAAGAGCTCTGACTCCTTCTTTGACTGCTGGGCTGGGTAAAGAGACTTTCTAACACATCCTGGGGTCCCTGAGCAGCAGAGGTTCTGAGAGCAGGGACAGGCCCTGCTGCTCTGGTCCCCCCAGTTTGGGATGCAGGGATGCAGGAAGGAGCCCCAGAGCATCCCACACGTGCACAAAGGGACGTTGTCCTCACTGTGGACCTCGAGCAAAGGCAGGGGGGCAGAGGGATTTGATTTCAGGGGTGCACAGAGGCAGCCACCCCCTCTTTGCCACCTCTTCCCCACTGCTGTGCTCGTGCCTCAGCTGCAGAGGCGTTTGCCAGCTCAGGCATGCAAATCTATGTGTATAAATCCATAGAAATATATGGTAAGGGGGGAAAAATCAATATCAATCCTTTTTTTACAACCATTATCTGGTTTCTACTCACATGGAATGGGGCTGGACAGTCTCCCTTTCTCCCATCCCTTTGTCTCCAGGAGTGGGTCATGCTCAGACATCAGCTCCCAGACCCCACAAAGAGCAGCTGTCCAGAAATCTCAATTAATTCTGGCAGAAAGGAACCTGGAGAAGGGCTCAGGCACATCCCTGAGCCCCATCCCTGAGCCAAATATCAAATCAAATATCATAAGGAAATACAGAGACTTTCCAATGGGACAAATCCTCTCTGAGAGGCTGTAACTCATGGAAAGCAAAAAGAGCAGGAAAAGCCACATTTGAGGCTGTTTCTCGCTGGAGAAGAGTGGTGAAAATATTCCAATTTGGCCTTTTTTTTTTCTTAATTGCCCATTTGTTTTCCTTTTCCCCTTGAGCCCCATGCCTGAGCCCTGATCCCCATCCCTGAGCCAAATATCAAATCAAATATCATCATTCCCCCTCCAGGAGGAAACACAGAGACTTTCCAATGGGACAAATCCTCCCCTGTGAGGTTGTAACTCATGGACAGCAAAAAGAGCAGGAAAAGCCACGTTTGAGGCTGGTTCTCACTGGAGAAGAGTGGTCAAAACATTCCAATTTGCCTTTTTTTTTCTTAATTGCCCATTTGTTATCCTTTTTTCCCTTGAGCCACATCCCTGATCCCTGAGCCACATCCCTGAGTGACATCCCTGAGCCATGTCCCCTGAGCCAAATATCAAATCAAATATCATAAGGAAATACAGAGACTTTCCAATGGGACAAATCCTCCCTGAGAGGCTGTAACTCATGGAAAGCAAAAAGAGCAGGAAAAGCCACATTTGATGCTGGTTCTCACTGGAGAAGAGTGGTCAAAACATTCCAATTTGGCTTTTTTTCTTCTTAATTGCCCATTTGTTTTCCTTTTTCCCCCTGAGCCCCATCCCTGAGCCAAATATCAAATCAAATATCATCATTCCCCCTCCAGCAGGAAATACAGAAACTTCCAATGGGACAAATCCTCCCTGTGAGGCCGTAACTCATGGAAAGCAAAAAGAGCAGAAAAAGGCCACATTTGATGCTGGTTCTCATTGGAGAAGAGTGGTCAAAACATTCCAATTTGGCTTTTTTTTTTTTTTCCTTAACTTTTTTCCCCCACTTTTCCATGGTTTCCTACTTGATCTCAAGCCAGCTGGGACCAGGATTTGCCCTCTGGCATTGCAAAGAGCTGCCAGTCGTTA
Organism: Calcarius lapponicus; assembly: GCA_039654755.1. Taxonomy (NCBI): domain Eukaryota; kingdom Metazoa; phylum Chordata; class Aves; order Passeriformes; family Fringillidae; genus Calcarius; species Calcarius lapponicus. The sequence goes on along the minus strand of CM077464.1, from coordinate 12,495,489 downwards.
TTATTTGGCCCCCAAATTTAAATTTTATCCAGAGAGTTTTGCTTTTGCTTTCATTTCAGTTGGAAAGGGAATAAAAGAAAGGGGGAAAAAAAGAAGAAGAAGAAATGAAACTACAAAAAGCTTCTCAGAGAAGAGCAAGTCCTGCTCTGGTCCTGCTCTAATGCAAAGAGCAGCTGGAGCTGGACCAAGGACTTCAAAAATATTTATGATCTCCTTAAAATGAGGGGAGCAGCCAAAATCACTCCAGCACAGCTTTCAGGATTGGATCTCAAAGCTGGATTTGGGATCTTTGTGGGGTACCAGCAGAAAAATCAGGATGATGGTTCCTGGTTTAGGAGATGTTCTGGAAAGCTCTTGAATCCAGGACCTCTTGGAGCAGCTGCTGGAGGGGTTTCCAGCCAAGGAAAGTCACTGCTGTAGTTCGTTCCTTGGAAAATGAGGGTTTGGGCCCAGACTCCTCCCTGGAGGTGTTGAGCAGGAGCCAGAGGGGTGGAGAAGCTTCCAGGGTGACTCAGACTCGGGAATTCAGGGACCAACAGCTGCTCCTGTGGTGGCCAGAGGGGACCTTCCCTCACCAGAAGCCTGCACCCAAGGAGAAAGGCCTTCCAGGGAACCAGGGGCTGGGATTGAGCACTTTACAGCCAAAGCCACATCTTCCACTCTGCTGAAGCCACCAGGCCAGGAGGAGAGGACCCCAAAGCCCAGGGAGCTCATTGTGCCCCTGCCCTGGGCACTGCTGGGGCCACACCTGGAGTGCTGTGCCCAGCTCTGGCCCCTCAGCTTGGGAAGGACCTTGGGACACTGAGCACATCCAGAGGGGACAGCGAGGCTGGAGAGGGGCTGGGAACACAAACCCTGTGAGGAAGGGGCTCACAGCTGGTCTGTGAGTCAGGAAGAGTCAGCTGAAGAGGAGATGAGAAGAGTTGCCTTTGCCTCTGAAAGGAGCTCTACCAAGGCCATTGGTGTGGAAATGGAGGAGAAGAAGAGATAAACGAGGGCCCTGCAGTCAGATTTTGGCGGAAAACAGTGGTGGGACCACCCTGCACTGATGAACATTATGTTCATTATCCCTATGTTGATCTGTTGTGGCCCATGAACAGGTATAAACTTGGTGAGAGGGTATAAAAGACAGCATGGTGTCACCATGATATTTTCTGAAAAATCCCTTCACCAGGATTTCTTCTCCTGGGAAGCTGAGAAGCCTCAGAAAAGAATGAAGACAATAGTTATCTGATTCGCTTCTCCTGTGTTTTGCAGCTTTGGAATGTGGTCTGGACATTGTTTACCAACAGGTGCATGTTTGATTGGTTCCATGTGAATTGTTTTTCTTAATGACCAATCACCATCAGCTGTGTCAGACTCTGAGGAGTCAGGAATTTATATTATTCATTCTTGTTAAGCCTTCTGTCTGTATCCTTTTTCTTTAGTATAGTTTTAGCTTAATTTAATTAATATAATATAATATAGTATAATATAATATAGTATAATATAATATAGTATAATATATTATGAATATAATAAAATATATTTTATTATATTTTATTATAATAAAATAAAATATAATAGACTATAGTAAAATATAATATAATGAAATATAATTAAATATAGTGTAATATAGTGATATAATATAATATAATATAATATAATATAATATAATATAATATAATATAATATAATATAATATAATATAATATAATATAATATAATATAATATAATATAATATATAATTGCTGCTCCTCTTGTTCACAGGTGGAATGCATTGTGGAAGATTGTTTACCTGAAGGGAATTGGTGATTGGATTCTGGTGTGTTTTGATTCACTGACCAATTGAATCCAGGTGTGTGTGTTGGGACTGACACTGACAGTCACGAGATGCTGGGCAGCTGAGTGCTTGGCAGATTCAGTTTAGATGTAATGCAATCTAATATAATATAGAATAATATAGTATAATAAAGTCATTAATTAGCTTTCTGATATGATAAGAGTCCTCCTCATCATTCCTCCCAGACATTGGGCAAAAATATCACAGATAAGTTTAGGTTGGATATCGGGAAATGTTTTTCACAGAAAGAGTGATAAAGTTCTGGAATGGCTGCCCGGGGAGGTGGTGGAGTCCCCATCCCTGGGTGTGTTTAACAAAGCCTGGATGTGGCACTGGGTGCCAGGGTTGAGTTGAGGGGTTGGGGCTGGGTTGGACTCTATGACCTTGAAGGTCTCTTCCAACCTGGTCATTCTGGGAATTCTGTGAAGAAAACCTGTCCCCAGCTGAGCTTCACCTCCAGGCAGCAGCCAAGGCACCCCTCCCAAAGCCACATCCCCACCGTGCTCATGCCATGCCCAAAATCCACCTGGAAGTGGTGTTTTCCTTACCTGGTTGTAATTACCTCCAGAAATCTGGGCCTTCAGGTCCTGGATGCTGGCTGCCAGTGATGAGGAGAGCTGCTCTCCACTCCAGGGCCTCAAATCTCCATTTTCTCCCCCAATTTTCCTATGCCTGCCTCACACACTGATGGTAAGAGGCGCTTGGTCCCCTCCAGCCTCTCCATCCCAGCACCTAACCCCTATGGTGGGCTCACATAGGAATAAAACCAATTTCTATTTTATTGTCACATCCATTTTATTTAGTGAGCAGCACATGCTCCTCAGAGCCTGGCCAGTGGATCAGGGAAATGTGGAGCTGTTTTGGCAGCTCTGGAATCAATGACAGCATTTTCTGCTGTGTGCCCAGCTCCCACCAGGGTGAGTTCATGATTAAAAACCTGATTCATTATATTGCTTTTGTAGCTGCATCATGGGCACAGCCTTAAATGTTAATTGCATTCTATTCCTCAGGATGAATCCCAGCTGTTTCCCTAGAGATGAGTGTGGCACAAGCCCTGAAAATGTAAAGAAAATGGGTGTTTTTCCAAGGGATGCAGAAACCCAGGGGGCAGATTTTAGGTTTTACACTGAATCCCTGTTCCATGGGGTTTATATACAAACCTATATGTGGGTTTACAGCTGTTTCTTGCCTCAGAAGCTGAGGCTGAATCTGTGCAGCCACTCTTGTATTGATCCTGATTTATGTTGATAGACCTTGTGTGATTTTATCCCTCCTTCATTTACCCACATCCATTAACACTTCCACATCTGACTGCCTAGTTAGATACCAACAGACAGAGACAGCTTCATAGCTGGATTTTCCCTCATTCTGTTCCTTAATTCACCATTAAAACTTCATTATTATTGTGATGGTAAAAGGCTTAGTTATTCATTATTACTGTCCCAAAGGCCAGGCAGATCCCCTGGACAAACACTTGGCAGATTCAAGCACCAGGGCTAAATCTAATAGGGTGATGCAGAATGGAACAGAAATTATTGCCAGCTGATCCATAATCCTCCATCAGAAAAGCAACATTTATCTGTCTTTGACTGACAAAAATACATTATTTGACCAGGACATCCAAGCTGCAGGTACAGGATCCCTCACCCACATGACACCTGCAAAAGATGATCTTTAAAAGGTCTGTTCCCACTCAAACTATTCTATGATTTTTGAAATCTCTGTGTGGTTTCTCACATGGCCAATCCTAATTTCTCATACTGGGAAGGTAATTTTGGCATGCATTGGAAGCGAGCAAGCAGGCTGGAGTATTGGGTGGGAGGAAAAATACACCCCAGGATCTCAACCATGGGGTTGTCCCTTGCTCATAGATCAAGTGCTTCCCCTCTGCCCTGTGGTTTTGGGCAAGGAGATGTCCTAGAGGTGATTCCTGAACTACAGGGACCTCTCAAGGTCCTCATTTGTGATATTTGTTGGTGTCACATGGAGCTATTGGTAAGTTTTATGGCCAGCTGCTGTCCTTGAGGGCTTTTTCCTCCTGGGAATTCTGATGGATCTCTGGGAACTTCCAGCGCTGGCAGATTCCACCCTCCCCTGCAGTAAATACAAGGGAGGATGCTCAGGCTCTCCTGCACCTCACAAGCCATGAATCCTGGTTATTTCACACCTGAACTCGCCTTTGACTGCAGCAGATTTACCTTTGGTCAGGGAAAATCCTCCCGATCCGGCCCATGGGAGCCCAGGAGCAAAATCTGCTGAGCTCCAAGTGCTGAGTGAGCCAACCACAGCCCTGCCAACCAGGCAGCTCCTTCACCCAGGGAAAGAAGGGAAAAAAGGGAAAAACTTTGGGTTTGTGGGAAGGTGCAGGAAATTCAGACCAGGGAGAGGAATCTCTGCTCCCGGGGGCAGCTCTGAGACCCCTCAGGTGTCACCATGGCAAGGGGAGAGTCAGCCCAGGGTCTCTGTCGTGCCTCTGGTCATCCTCCTCCTTCTCCTGGCCCAGAGATCTGCAAAAGGAGGATGGAGATGGCCCAGCCCTGGAAACATTCAGGATCACGTTGGGCAGGGCTCTGAGCAGCCTGACCTGCTTGAAAATGCCCCTGCTCACTGCACTAAATGCTCTTTAAGGACACTTCTGACTCAAAATATTCCATTTTTCCATGATTCAAATGGAATGAATTTGTCAGGGGGTTGCTCAAAATGGGATTAAATGATCCAGTCCTGCTGTGAGTGAGACACTCACCATTCTTTGACCTCCACACCTTTCTCCTACCCCCAAACCTCCTCCATTTGATGGTTTGCATAAGTTGAATGATTAGCACATAATCCATTAATAATGGATAATAATCCAAGTGAACCATTAATTCTGCAAGGAAAACTTTGTGATTTACATGGAGGCCTGGATTTCTGCAACTTTTGTATTAAAAGAAAGCTGAATATACAAATGTTGTATTTGAAGGTACAAATAGCAACATACAGAGATTCATCAGCTTCTCTTGTCTTGCAAACCAACCCTCCCATGCTGGAATTCCTCCCTCCTGCATCCTCAGCCTTCCACAAAAACCACGCTGCCTGAACAAAACCCTAAAGGTGACATTTTTCCATGATTCAAATGGAATTAATTTGTCAGGAAATTGCTCAAAATGGGATTAAATGACCCTGTCCTGATGTGAGTGAGACACTCACCACTTTTTGACCTCCACACCTTTCTCCTACCCCCAAACCCTCCTTCATTTGATGGTTTGTGTAAATTGAATGATTAGCACATAATCCATTAATAATGGATAATAATCCAAGTGATCCATTAATTCTGCAAGGAAAACTTTGTGATTTACATGGAGGCCTGGATTTCTGCAACTTTTGTATTAAAACAAAGCTGAATACACGAATGTTGTAAACTGAAGGTACAAATAGCAACATACAGAGATTCATCAGCTCCTCCTGCCTTGCAGACCAACCCTCCCATGCTGGAATTCCTCCCTCCTGCATCCTCAGCCTTCCACAAAAACCACACTGCCTGAACAAAACCCTAAAGGTGACATTTTTCCAGCCTGGAAACAGAAGCTGGACCCCAATCACCACAGTCTGGGAGGTTTTTTCCCCCTCTCCATCAGGCAGGTGTCCAGAGGGGGGCTGTGACCTGACATTGATGTTATAATTAGGCTGCTTTCCATCCCTCCCCACCCAAAGGAACAATTCCAGCATTCTTGCCGGCGGTCAGAGTTCACCCAGGGCCAGGGACAGCTGTGACACTGATTGGCAGCTCCCAGGGCAGCCACCATCTCCTCCTTGTCAGGTTTGGGCTTATCAATTAGCGGCTGCACGGCTTAATGAGGTTTTGATGATGGAGGGCGGGTGAGGTTGCGTTCCCAGCCGGGCAAACACCGTGGCAGCGACTTTGCTCCCTCTGCTGTGATGTTCTCTTCCACAGCAGTGACTTCATGGGGAAAGGAGGAGCCTTTCTCATTTTTTTCCAAGGAATTCTGGCTGGAAAAGTGACAGGATGCACCATGAAGAGTTTTTTGAGGTGGCAGCTTTGCTGGGCTTTCGGAGCGCTCTGCTGATGGAGGGAACTATTTCAGCTGAGCTTTAAAAATCCAGGTTTGCTGTCAGGGGGCATTAAAAGCAGGAGGATTCGTGCCACAAGAAATCCTCTACAGCAGCGTGGTGCCCTGGGGATGGCCAGACAGCTTTCCCTGATGGAGCTCTGGGAAGCTGCACAGGGATCTCCAAATGGGATTTTTAATGCTCCCACCTTTGGGGTTTAATACTTCCACCTTTGGGTTTAATGCTCCCACCTTTGGGTTTAATGCTCCCACCTTCTGTCTTCACACTCCAAGAGAATCTCCCCCCCCAGAAAACATCCCAGCAGTGTCTGATGGGCTGGGGGTAGGACCAGAGCAGGGAATTTCCTCTGGGATTGCTGCACTGCCCACCCCAGAGGCCTGAGAAACTCAGCACACCCTACAGGGTCAGAAATCAAGCAATATTGGGATGTCCCTAAGGACCTGATCCCATTAAAATTGATTAATGAAACTAAAACTACAAATATATACTTTAATTAAAAAATATGTAATGTCACTAAATAAAAAAAAGTTTTAAAATATGTTTGGGTTACAGGGCAGGCTGAGCAGGTCGCAGGGTGCTTTTCAGGCAAAACACCCAGCCAGAGCACATTCTCCAACCCAAATGCTGAGTAAATTAAATGTTTGGGGTCAAAATGATGTGGGGAACGCAGCCAGTCCATGGCTGTGCTCCCAGGGGGAATCCCAGCAGCTGAGCGTGGTCATTCCCCTGGTGATGGAGCTGCTGGAGGTGGTGTCTGGAGAAGGATGGGGAGATCCCTCCTCTTTATCTCCAGTTATGCCAATCCCTCCTCTTTATCTCCATTGACACCCGAGGGTGGGGAGGCCCTGGGAGATTTCCCAGAGCAGCTGTGGCTGCTCCATCCCTGGCAGTGCCCAAGGCCAGGTTGGACAGGGCTTGGAGCAGCCTGGGATGGTGGGAGGTGTCCCTGCCCGTGGCAAGGGTGCAATGGGGAAATATTTAAAATCCCCTCCAACCCATTCTTTGATTCTATGACAGCACAAAAATCAAATTTTCCTGTCCGAGCCACCTTGCCTGGGTACCAAAAGGCACCACCAAGGCTGCCCAAACAGGGCATCACCCTCATGCCTTGGGCAGGCTGCCCTAGAGCAGAGGCTGGACAGAGCTAAAGAATAAAGCAGGGATTTATTAAACCCTCCATTGATGCACCTTGGGCAGCACAAGAGCCCAGCCAGGGCTGCACCCAAGATGAACCAAAATGGCCCCAAAATGCACGAGCGCTCCCGGGGTCTCTCCCTGGGATCAGTTCTGCTCCATTTGCACCTTGCAGTACATTGTCCCATTCCAGCTTTAGCCCCTGCAGTCCCACCCTGCTTGTTTTTCTCTCTCCAGCCCACGGGGTTTGTGCTCTTGGGCTGAGATTTGGATCATTGGTCCTTTATAGTAAAATGAGAACCCTCAAAGGAATGATTGGCATCTGACTCCAAGACTTCAGAATGCTGATCAGTCACTTTATTATAACTATATTATATTACATTACAACTATATTAAAGAGAGATAAAACACCAGACTATATCATACTTATTACTAAGAATACTAAAAAAACCTGGTGACTGCCTCCTGACAGTCAGGACACAGCTTTGTGTGATTGGTTAAGGAAACAAAACAATCTTCAGTAGAATCTAATTATCAAATTCTTCCAGGTAAATAATCTTCTAACACATTCTACATGTTCACAAACACAAGAGCAGTAAATGAGATAAGAATTGTTTTAATTATTCTTTTTAATTATTCTTTTCTCTACTTTTCTGATAGCTTCTCTCTGTTCAGAGGGCACGTGAATACCACAGTCCTTGGTGCCCAGCTGGAGCAGGAATTGTTTTGTCTCCCTGCTCTGTGCACAGAGCTCACCATCCCATAATGTGAAGCCCAGAACCACACACTAAAGCAGCACAGAATCTGAAAAAAATATAAAAGTTGAAACCTGAGGCATCACCCCACTGCTGCTGCAGCTCCCTCCTGAGGTCCCAGCGCCAGCAGTGCTGGTGTCAAACATCTCCTCACTGCCAGGTGACCCTGCATGCCACCAAGCCATGAAGTGCAGCTGCTTCCAAATAAAGGAGGATGAAAAACGAGGCAGAGAGAGCTGAGGCCGTTTTCCCAACATCCCTGGAGGTGGTGTCAGGAGCACGGAGCTGATCTGCTCCCTCTGCTCTCCAGGGGCTCTCAAAGGTGCTCCAGCTGAGTGGCTCCTTCTGCCGCCTAAATCAGCTCTGGGAGCAGAAACCACAGCCAAACAAAAGCTCTGGCTGTGAATATTCCTGATCTTTCTGCCTCTCCATGCCGCTGTGTGGAGTTTTTCTCGCTTTTCTGCTCTTTCCACCTTCCCTTCTCTTCCAGGATGGTGAAACACGAGCAGCAACATTACATCTGTCATCTTTCCAACAGCCCGAGCCCATCTAGAGGTGACCCCAGGAGCACAAATCCCAGCAATCGCGGCTATTTTTGGTTGGCAACGCAGCAAATTGCTGGAGGGGGGTGGAGGGTGCTGTAATTTCTCAGCTCCTGTGCGTAATTGCAATTCTCACCTCGAGGTGAGAGACTCAGAGGTGAGAAATCCTCAACCTGACAGCAGCCAGGAGCTCCAGGGCAGCAGAAAACAGAGCAGTGATGGGTCCTGGTGTCCTTCAGCCCCTTCCATAACTTTGGGGTCAGTGTCCACCCCAAAATTACTTTTCCATCACCATCAGGAAGGATTTCATGGTTGGACATTGCTGCTCAGGGATCTCCACCACTCTGTTACACCAAATATTCTCACCAAGAAATCCTCAACCTGACAGCAACCAGGAGCTCCAGGGCAGCAGAAAATCAAGCAGTGATGGGTCCCCATGTCCTTCAGCCCCTTCCATAATTTTGGAATGGGTCTCCACCCCAAAATGACTTTTCCATCACCACCAGGAAGGATTTAATGGTTGGACTTCCCTGCCACCTGCTCAGGAGTCTCCACCACCCCAATATCTCCACCACCCCAATATCCCAAACATTCTCACCAAGAAATCCTCAGCCAGACAGCAGCCAGGAGCTCCAGGGCAGCAGAAAACAGAGCAGTGATGGGTCCCCATGTCCTTCAGCCCCTTCCACCCTTCTGGGGTCAGTGTCCCCCCCAAAATTAATTTTCTATCACCACCAGCAGGGATTTAATGGTTGGACATCGCTGCCGCCTTCTCAGGGGTCTCCACCACCCCAATATCCCAAATATTCTCACCAAGAAATCCTCAACCAGACAGCAGCCAGGAGCTCCAGGGCAGCAGAAAACAGAGCAATGGTGAGCTTTGATGTCCTTCAGCCCCTTCCATAATTTTGGGGTCAGTGTCCACCCCAAAATTACTTTTCCATCACCACCAAGAGGGATTTCATGGTTGGACATCACTTTGACCTGCTCAGGGCTCTCCACCACCCCAATATCCCAAATATTCTCACCAAGAAATCCTCAACCTGACAGCAACCAGGAGCTCCAGGGCAGCAGAAAATGAAGCAGTGATGGGTCCTGGTGTCCTTCAGCCCTGTCCACCCTTTTGGGGTTGGTCTCCACCTGAAAATTACTTTTCCATCATCATCAGAAAGGATTTCATGGTTGGACATCGCTGTTCAGGGATCTCCACCACCCTGTTACACCAAATATTCTCACCAAGAAATCCTCAGCCAGACAGCAGCCAGGAGCTCCAGGGCAGCAGAAAACAGAGCAATGGTGGGCTTTGATGTCCTTCAGCCCCTTCCATAATTTTGGGGTCAGTGTCCACCCCAAAACTACTTTTCCATCCCCACCAGGAGAGATTTCATGGTTGGACATCACTTTGGATATCCCAAATATTCTCTCCAAGAAATCCTCAACCTGACAGCAACCAGGAGCTCCAGGGCAGCAGAAAATGGAGCAGTCATGGGCCTCCATGTGCTTCAGCCTCTTCCACCCTTTTGGGATGGGTTTTTTTCCATCACCACCAGCAGGGGTTTAATGGTTGGACATCGCTGCCGCCTGCTCAGGAGTCTCCACCACCCTGTTACACCAAATATTCTCACCAAGAAATCCTCAACCTGACAGCAGCCAGGAGCTCCAGGGCAGCAGAAAACAGAGCAGTGATGGGTCCTGGTGTCCTTCAGCCCCTTCCACCCTTTTGGGGTCAGTCTCCACCCGAAAATTAATTTTCTATCACCATCAGGAGGGATTTCATGGTCGGATATTGCTGCTCAGGGGTCTCCACCACCCTGTTACACCAAATATTCTCACCAAGAAATCCTCAACCTGACAGCAGCCAGGAGCTCCAGGGAAAATGAAGCAGTGATGGGCCCCCATGTCCTTCAGCCCCTTCCACCCTTTTGGGGTCAGTGCCCACCCCAAAATTAATTTTCTATCACCACCAGGAGAGATTTCATGGTTGGACATCACTGCCACCTCCTCAGGGGTCTCCACCACGCCAATATCCCAAATATTCTCACCAAGAATCTTCTCAATAAAGACAGCTTGCCCACACTTGGGAAAAAAAGATGATTTTGGGGGGCCCTGAAGCAAGAGCAGATCCAGCCTGTGGTGTTTTTCCCTGGGGGAAGATGCAGAAAGAAAAGCACAGCTTGGGCAGAGCTCTGAGACTCCAGGTGATATTTTTATAACCTCAGAAATCGCCTTGCACAAACACTTCTTTTTTTCTTTTCTTTCTTTTTTTTTTTTTTAAATCCAAAAGGGCAGTGAGAACAGGGTGTAGTTCAGCTGCAGATTTGTCATCAGAGGCTCCCAGCAGGGAGGAAAACTCTCCAGCTCCAAAGGGGCCATCCAAAAAAAATCCAAGGGGTTTTCTGGAACCCTGGGAGCACCCAGAAAAATGAGCTGAGCTGCGCTGAAAATGAGCTGAGCTGCCCTGTTTTGTCCTTCTCCCACTTTTTTTTTATTTCTTAGGATGGAGGAAGCAAAGGGCACTCCTGAAAAAGAAACTGAGGCCTCTTTTCTTTCCACGAACGCTGTGAGTCACGGGGCAAAGGGTTCCAGCTGCAGCCCAGGGATGAATCACAGGGATGAGACCTCGAGCTCAGCGTCCACTGAGGTCTCCAGAGGATGAGGATAATGAAATCACATCTCCCTGGTGATGTCTCATGGATGATAATATGAAATAACCTCCCCTGAGCTGCTCTGCAGCTGGATTTTCACCCCAGTGGGGTTGAGCATCTTCTCCCCTGAGTGAGCTAAAAGGAGGAGTTGCTCTGGGTTAAAAATAAAGTAAAAGGGAAGAAAAAAAAGGAAAAGAAAAGGAGAGAAGGGTTATTTTTAACTCAGAGCAGCCCTGATCTGGTTCACTGCCCGGGCATGGAGACAGGGCTGTGAAACAAGGGCTGCTCAGCTCAGCTGTGCCCAGCAGGGATATGGGGATGTGTGACCGTGTTCACAGGGTCTGAGGGTGAGGGAAGAGACGAGGATCTGACTCCATGGTTCAGATTTATTATTTTATGATATATATTGTATTAAAACCATACTAAAAGAATAGAAGAAAGGATTTCATCAGAAGGCTGGCTAAGAATAGAAAAGGAAAGAATGTTAACAAAGGCTTCTGTCTCAGAGTCCAAGCTAGCTGACTGCGATTGGCCATTAATTAGAAACAACCACATGAGACCAATCCCAGATGCACCTGTTGCATTCCACAGCAGCAGATAACCATTGGTTACATTTTGTTCCTGAGGCCTCTCAGCTTCTCAGGAGTTAAAATCCTAAGGAAAGGATTTTCATAAAAGATGTCTGCGACAGGAATGGGGAGAAATTTGGGGTTTTTTGCTGTTGATTTGGAAGCAGCTTCCTCCTGTCAGGGACACACAGAGACACCCAGCTCAGCTCCTGCCCCAGGGCTCACCCAAAATATCCAGCAAGGACAGAGGCAGCTCCTCCCCAGGAACCCTGAGCAAAATCTCCTTTTCCTCCTTAAACCTCGCTGGGTATTTTTGGTTCAACTCAGTCTCTGTTACAGCAGCTCCTGGGGGCTGCTGTGTCCCCAACAGGTCCCAGAGGGCTGCACCAGGGGACAGGGACATCCGTGATGCCAGCAGGAGCTGTCCATGCCTGGGCATCGAGGTGGGCACCAATGCATGTGCCCTGCTCTCTCTCCTCTTCCTCAGCCCCCCATTTCAGCCAGCTCAGCTTCCACAGCGCAGGAAAACAGGATTAATTTGATTTTTCAGCGTGTCCTTGCCGTCACTTTCTCAGCCCATCAGTGCTGCTGGTGCCGAGTGACCCTCTGGGGAGATTTAACGCAATTTAGGGGCTTTTTAAAGCAAAAGAATCGTACTGATTTAAACCTGCTCTGCCTGGGGGTGGTGCCTCCCTGGAAGGAGCCCAGGGATGATGGTGCCTCCTGCCCAGGCTCCCTCCTGGCACTTCTCAGCCCTGGTGCTGCCATCTCTCTTGAGTGTGACCCAATTTTTTTTTAAGGAAAAGAAGATTTTGGGCTCACTCCCATCTGCCTGTCTGCTTCTGTGTAATTCTGGGTGATTTCAGCCCTGTTGGACAGGCGATGGAGGTCTTTGAGGATCAGGGGGAAATTTGGAAATGAGCAGTTTTGGTGGCTTCCTGCTTCTTATTAACAAAGGATTTAGTATTTAGCCAGGGACAGCACACAGCCTTGATTTATCTCAAAGTTAACCCAAAACAGAAAGGAGATAAGTCTAAATTTATTGTGCACAGTTGTTTCTACACCAATCTCTCGAGCTTTGGAACCATGGGAATTATTCTCTTTTTGGAACCATGGGAATTAGTCTCTTCCCATGTGGAGTTAAGATTTTGCTGTGCTGACCTGTTCCCTCTATGCTGTGTAAGGTAAAATTAATATTAGTTTAAATAATGAAAATTAATTGCTTAGGTGAAAAAAAAAATAAAATGAAAAGGAATTTTCCCTGTGTGGGGAAACTGAGGCACAGAGAGGCTGGAGCAGCAGCCAGGGTGGGGGAGCTCAGAGAGGATTGTTGGCTGATTTGGGATTGGGGAATGGGGCAGGGAAAGGGGGAATGAGCCAGAGAAAGGGGGAATGGTGTAAGGAATGAGGGAATGGGGCAGGGAAAGGGGAATGGGGCAGGAAAAGGTGTAAGAAAAGGAGGAATGGTGCGGGGAAAGGGGGAATGGTGTAAGGAAAAGGGGAATGGTGCGGGGAGAGGAGAATGATGGAGGGAATGGGGAATGGTGCAGGGAAAGAGGAAGGACTGGCAGAAAAGATGAAGGAATGGTGCAGGGAAAGGGGAATGATGCAGGGAATGTGGTAACGATGAAGGGAAGGGGGAACAGTGCAGGGAAGAGGGAAAGAATGGTGCAGGGAAAGGGGAACGGGGCAGGGAAAGAGGAACGGGGCAGGGAAGTGAGAACAGAGCGGGAAAAGGAGAACCGTGCAGGGAAAGGGATGGAATGGTGCAGAGAAGGTGAAGGAGCGCTGCAGGGAAAGGGGAACGGGGAAGGAACGGTGAAGGGAAGTAGGAAAAGGAGAACGGTGCACGGAAAGGGAGGGCAGGCACGGTCCCCACTAACCCCATCCCATTGATTTGATTTGATTTGATTTGATTTGATTTGATTTGATCCCATCCCATCCCCGCATTCCCGCGGGATGCCGGCCCCGCTCCCGCGCTGCAGAGTGGGCGTGGCCATCTCACAGGCCACGCCCCCGCGCCGTCCAGGAGCCGCTGCTCCCGTTGTGGCCACGCCCACTCGCTCCAGGCCACGCCCCCGTTCTCACCGAGCTGTCACTCCCGCTGTAGCCACGCCCACTGCGTCTCTACGCCACGCCCCCTCCGCGCATCCCGGCCCTGCGGCAGCCCGGCTTGGCCACGCCCCCTGACGCAGGCCACGCCCCCCGCTCCCTCCTCGCCTCCCCGTGGTGCCTCGCGCGGGGCGGGCACTGACGTGGCCGCATCGCGCCGCCATCTTGTGCTCCAGGGCGGATCGCGGCCGGGGCGAGCGGGCTCCGAGCGGGACCCTCCGAGCGCAGCCAGACCCACGGCCCGCGCCTCCCGACGACGCCGGTGGGTTTGCCGACACCTCCTTGTTCCTTCCTTTCGAGCCTTTTTTTCCCCCCCTCCGGCCCGCCGCGCCTCCGCCCGCATCCCGCGGCCTTGGCGCTAAGGCGCGGCGGGCGCTGAGGCAGCGGGGCCGGGCTGTTCTTTCCTCTTTTTTCCTTCTCGTTCCTTTTAATTCCTTCTCGCTCCATCTTATCCTTACTCGTTCCTTTTCCCCCGCAGACCCTCCGGGAGCGGCGCTGCCCCATCCGTCTCCCCCTGCACATCTGTGGGGCCGGGGGGGGGGGGGTCGGGCCTTTCCCTCTTTCGCTTCCCTGCTCGTGGGTGGGATGGGCTGGGAAGGGCCGGGACAGGCAGGGCTGGGAAAGGGGAATCGCTCCAGCTCGGCAGCAGCTGCACAAGGCCCCTCTCCGCTCCCTCTAGCGATGGGATAGGACGGGATGGGTTTGTCCTCCCTTCCCCAAACTCGCTCATTCCGGCCGCTGCCCCGCCCGCGGACGGCTCCGAGGAAGGAGCGGCGTTTCCTCCTTGTCCTCTCCCCCTAAAACCCTCCTGTGGTGGGGGGAAGGAGCCTCGGATGGAGCTCCTGGGGCAGAGGTTGATTCTCTGTAAGCCCTTGGCTGCTGAGTTGGTGGTTTTTTTTTTTGCCGGGCAGAGGAGTTGAGCTTTATCGTGGAGCAAACAACTCTTGTTTGCCCTGCATCGCCTTGGGTTCGCTGGTGTGGGAGATCAGCTTTCCTTGGCCCAGCAGCTCCCGCTGGGAGGATAAGGATATTATATTCTGGCTGAAAATACTCCATCGTGCCTCTGTGCGAGGCGAACGTGATACTCGGAGGCTGATAAAGCGATGAAGTGATAGCCCGGCTCTGCCCCGGCACAGCGAGACCAAAGCTCAGCCGGGGCCATCAGAACTGCCCCAAATGTTGTGGTGCTGCTTGACATTGACCTTGTGGCTCTGCCGCTCCGCTCCTGCCAAAGCAAACCCCGCAGGTTGATTAGAGTCTGGTGTTGAAATGGTGCCTTTGTCAATAACTAAAATTCCGAGTATTTGTTTGATACTTTGAGCTTCGTCTTGCGAGGCTCGCAGCACCCCTATTCCATTAACCTTATTTTCCAGGAGGAGAAACTCGAGGCAAAGTGGATTTTTCCAAGGTCATTCAGCAATCTTTATCGCTATTTTTGCTGCTGATTTGGAGCGCTTCTGGAGGGGGGGAAAAAAGGAAGTGTGGCTGAAGTGGAGGATTGCTGTTTTGCTTTTATTCGTGGGGTTTATAATGGAACAAAACAGCAGCAGAGCCTTATGGATAAAGGGGTTCTCTGAAAGGAAAGATTTTTGGGGGTTGTTTTTGATGCCGCCGATTTTCTCTGCTCCAAACACGTCTGCAGTGCTGCTGGGCTGCTTTCCCTGGTGGAATAATTGCGTTGGGTGAAAGGGTGAGGAAACTCACCTCGATTGAACCTCTGCAGCTTGGCCGAGTTCCTTGGTGCTCCCTGCACCCGTGGAGCAGCAGGAATTTAAAATGGCTCAAGCCGAGCCGCCCTCCCCTCAGCACAGCTCTGTGTTTGTCATGTAAATCCTGTTAAAAATCAAACCCCTGGGTGTAAACGGTGCGAGGAGGAGCCGGCATCGGGTTCTCGGAGCGTTTCCTCGGTTGTGAAATAGCTGGAATGTGGAAGGGCCTGGCAGGAGCTGTGCTCTGAGTTCCCTGTGAGTGTTAGTCACGCTGACCGAGCGGGGGGGAGGACCAGGCGCAGCTTTTCCAGGCAAAGTGTGGGAGTCGGGGCTGGATTCTGCTCCTGGGAATTCACCAAACCGTGCCGTGCTCCAGCTGCTTCCAGCGGGAGGTTCCTACGGATAATTATCAGCTGAGCCATTGATGACATGAATCGGTGGAAGGAGGAGAAACTCAAACCCCAGGATTGCAGCTGAGTGGTGAAATTTCAAGAAGCACCTTTACACGTCCCAGAGGCTTTTCTTTCTAAAACAACCTCTTCTTTATAAAGATGTGCTTTCAAGCAAGAATTCTTAGGGATTTCAGCAGCCTTCCCAAGCATCCAGCTTGCTTTTCAGTGGATAAATTTGGTGAACGTGAGCTAACTTTATCTGGAAAGGAATCGTTCTGATGCTTTTTTTAGCAATCTCTTGGAAGTTCTGCTCCTGGAATGCTACAGAGCTTGTGCTATTCCCTTTCTTTCTTTAACTGATGAGTAAAGAAGTTCAGAATCAGCTTCCTACTACAGCAGCTGTTTTTTCTGTGCCATTCAGCATTTTTTCCTTTCTGCTTGCGAGGATCCGATTTTATTCCTTATTTTTAACGGAGGGGCTGTGCTGGAGCTTCTGCTGATGTTTCAGTTCTCATAAAACCCTCGTGTCTGACAGTTCTTGTTCATCCTCTGCCTCACCACTCAGAGGCTCTGCTTTGACATTTCCCCCAAACCAAAAGCCAATTTCATTGCTGCACGGAGCTCTCCTGTGAGTTCTTGCCATTTCTACTAGGAGTGTAAATGTTGACTTAGTGCCCAGTTCCCAGGAATGAATAACAGGATATTTGGCTTAAAATTGGAGATTTTGAGCTCAGGAACAATTCAGCCTCAAAAACAAACAAAAAAACCACCCCAACTGTGCACTGCTCATCTGAAAAGAAATTCTCTGTACCCACCAGTTCTCACACCAGTGTACCCAGTGCTGAACTGGTGAGCAGAAAGCCACAGGCCATTCTTGGGGTTCACAGCTTCATTTTTGGCACCACAATATTTCCTGAGCAGGGATGCAGCTCCCTCTGTGCTTTTCTGTCAGCCTATCCTTTTTCAGCCCAGATCTCTTATTTTGCTTTTATTCCTGGCGTTTCTAATGGAATAAAACAGTACCAGTCTTGTGGATAAAGGGGTTCTGGGAAAGGAAAGTTTTTGGGCTTGGTTTGATGCCACTGATTTTTGTCTGCAGTGCTGGGCTGCTTTCCCCGTTGGAATAATTGCACTTGGTGAAAAGGTGAGGGAATTCACTCACCTGTGTCTCTGGCTTGGTTCAAGTGTATAAATCTTTAAATAGTTGGAAGTTTTGTTGTGAAACAGCAGTAGTTTGCTTTCCCTGCTTGAAGGTGACAATAAGGGAATAATTCTGATTTGAGGTTTGAGTATCAAGTCAAGCAACCCACTCTGATACTGAATATTTTTATTCTGCCTGTTGTTTTAGGAGTGAGAAATAGGCATGACCCTAAAAAGAAACTTTCCCCATTTTGTCCTTGTTTTGATCTTGGAAGTGAAATTATTTTCTGTTTTCTGCCCCAGTGAATATTCCAGCATGTGGGAAATGTCCTGTCTGGGTGAGGTGGGTGTTCAACAAAGCTGCTGCAAAGGAGATTTCCTCTCAGCTGGAGTCTCACCTGTGCTTGCCTTGTTCTCCATCTGCCCTGGACATGCTTTTGGAGCCCTTTTTGGTTTGCAAGCCTTTGGTGGCCAAATCCAACAGTTCTGTATCTTTAACTTGGATTTCACTGCTTTTCCCTCACATAACCAGGTTGTGATCCTTCAGGACACCTTTTCCATGCCAAGCTTGGCAGGAGCACCTCCAGTGTGAACTGGGGGGAAATGGTGCCAGTGGTCAGTGTTGATCTCCACCATTAACACTCCTCTGCTTCTAATTATTCAAATTATCAAGGAGTTAGGAGTAATATTAATGAAGAGCTCTGGGAAGATGTGGTTGCCATGGCTGTTTGTGCAGGATAATGAATCACCTGGTGAGCAAAGGGCCAGGCTGCCTCTTGGCTGCTCTCACATGGAATCCATCCCTCCTCGTGCTGAAATAGCCCAAAGAGCTCAAATCAGATTTTTCTCAGCTCCATTTCAGGGTGAAGGCCTCCAAATGGAAGGCTTGGAGTTGATAGATTTCATCTCTCAGGTTAGCAGATGTGCAAGGGCAGTAAACAGTTTCTAAAAATAGTTGAATGTAACTGTACTGGAATAGTATTGGGCCACCCTGGCTATATATAAAGAGGTGTTTCCAAAATTTGCTGTAACAGAACACTTTAATCTGTAAAGAAATGATTTCAAGTTCAGGAGAAACACATCAGTACTGTTCCCTGCTGAGTGGGGGTGTGAAACACTGGGGCTGTGGATTAATCCTGAATTTTAGCAGCCTTCTATTCTTGTTGGATCTCTTCTCACATTCTCCTTTAAATCACACTTTAGATTGTTAATAACAAGCTGTCGGGTTAGATTTGCACTTTAAATTATTATTTGCCAGTTGTTCTTGCATGTTACACCAGTACCAGCTGTTGGAGTTGCATGGGTTTTTTAAAAAATGCATTCTCACCTCTTTATTTGCATATTGGTTTGGTGATTTCTTGTGTGAATATTTTGCTTCTCTTGATAATTTAATTTAAAAATTGTATAAATAAGAAAGAATGATCCAGGCCAACTGACAACTGGCTGAATTTCAGATCAATATTTCTGGTAAACAACAAATTGATCCATTTTTATTCCCCTGTGACTGATAGAACCAGTATGTTAATACCTGGTTAGGAATTATGGATTTGGGGCTTTTCTAATTGTTTTAGACATAGAGCTGAAGTCAAGTAGATTTTCCTTTAAATTGAGATGGAATTTTGGTAGTGCATCCATTGCCAGTTTTACTTGCCCAGGTGCCCAAGCCAATGGAACAAGGTGCAGGAAGGAGCTTTTTGGTAAACCTGCAGCTGTTGGGGGTTTTACCTGGGTTTAATATTTTGTCTGATCGAAGCTCAGTGTGCCATTGGTGTTTATCTCTCCTTAAAAATGATATTTAACAGGATGGGAACATCCCAGAGACAGCAAATGCCCTCTGTCCCAGCTGCTGGGCAGGGGAGGAACAGAGGCTTCAACTTTCCTTGGCTGATCTTATCAGAACCATAAAATCCTACAATGGTTTGGGTTGGAAAGGACCTTGAAGCTCTGCTGGTTCCAAGCCCCCTGGGATTTTCACATTGCCAAAATGCTGGGCCCAGCCAGCTTCATTTTAACACTTGCAGAGTTTGGAGCCTTATTTATTCACTGTGGGAGCATCTTGTGGTAAGTGCTGCCTAAAGAAGTGAAATAAATGAATTTTATACTGCAGTATAGTTGGACTCAATAATGCATATGGCATCCTCTCATTTTGTCTCTGGTGTGTTAAAGGAAATTATGTAAACTGAAATGAAACACAATTCCTGGGAAGTTTAATCTCTATGTGGCCACAAAGAACTTTGGCAGAGGTGTAGAGCTGAGGTTCTGTGGGGATTTCAAGGTGTGTTTTGCTCTCTTTGCTCATACACCTGTGGCGTTGTTAACCAGGCTCACCCAAGGACTTTGGAGGTCCAGCAGCAGATTGGACTTCTCATGACACCAGCCTGAATGAAATGACGTTTAAATGCATTTAAATATAAAATTCTGCAGCGTGATGAAGCGTTCAGTGCTCTTTGGCCTTGAGATACTCCTCAGAGCTCTTACTCTAACCGCCTACAATTAATAAAAGCAGATTCTGCTTTTTCCTCATGGGCCATATCACTTTAACAACCACGGGCTGCTGCTATTGCAGACACTCATTCATTTTTAACTCCTCTCTGCAAAAGGCTGCTTGTTCTCCTGCTGGCTCCTCTCAATGTATCACTTACTAGAAAACGAGCAGCTGAAAATGCTTTGGTTTCATGAAACGAAACTGCAACTTCCCCATTGAACGGCAGCGCTGCTGTTTCCCGATGGCACCTTGTGAAGAACCTGCCCGACGGGTTTGTAGCGCTGCTCAGGTGGAGTAAAGTGTGTTCAAGTGCTGCAGGACTGCATGGGCAGGGACAGACAGACGGACACTTCAGTGCTGAGCTGTCGTTTCCAGAAGCTGGAGTTGTGCTGAGGAAAGAAACTCGTGAAAATACTCTCTGCTGTTTATTCAAATCGTTCCCTTTCATACTCAAATCTTCCCACTTAGCCTGATGGATCTCTCTTTTGAAGATGTGCTCAAGCACTACAAGCAGCTCACAAGCCCCGGAGTCTTTTATGTTTTCAGGAATTTTATCCAACTTGTGCTCCTAAAACCATCGGTGTAGCAAATGACTGCAACATTCAGGAGGAGGGAAGGAGGAAGTTTTAAATTCAGTAAGGAATACAGGTCGGGTATTGGTGAGACAAGGGGTGATAATGCCTGAAGGATAACAGGTTTTTTGGTTAATAGACGAGAAAATGGAAGGCTTTTCAGCTTTTCAAGCCTGGGATGGGGATTAAAGCCCGGGGTGCAGAGGGAGCAGCCCCGTGATCCCTCAGCTGAGCTGAATGAACCCAGGCGGTTCCTGTGGCACTGCACGGAGAGGAGGGTGCAGTGCAAACCATAGAGTGTGAGTTCCTTCCTGTGGGAAGAGATGAACGTGAGGAATTTCTGCTCAGGGGATGTTCCCAGCCTCCAGGAGGACAAGGACCCTGCCCCAGCCCTATCCAACAAAACCCTGATGGGAACCAAAACAGTTTGTGGGAGCTCTGCAGATGGATTTCTCCTGGATTTGCAAGGATTCAGCTGCTTTTTAGTCAACTTGTAAACACGCTTTTCTTGCAGGAGTGGGCTGTAAAAACGTATACTGTGCTGCCTGTAAAAATAAATGTGACTTTCTGTAATGCCACCTACCCTGAAGTACCAAATAAAGTTACAGACTCGGTTTGGATAGGAGGGATGTGGAAGAGAACAAGAGGGGAAATGGAAACCAAGTGCTTAAATGGATCTTAACTTCTTAATCTTCACAAAAAGTAAAAATAGGGAGGATGGGTGGTAGAAAAGCAGCTTCAATGGCAAAGGGCAGGCTTGACCTGGAAATAGCTGCCAGGAAAACAAGGATCTAAGGGATTCACTGCTGTCGGTGCCAAGTACCAGCAACTTGTTTGTCACAGACATCTTTTTACTAAAAATCCTTCTTGGGGTTTTTTCTCCCTTCTGAGGAGCTGAGGCCTCAGAAGCAGAAGTAACCAATGGTTATCTGCTGCTGTGGGATGTAACAGGTAAATCCCTGATCAGTCTGGTGTGGATGTTTGGATTTGCTGAGCACTCATGACAGAGCTGGCTCTCGCTCTCTGCCTCAGACAGATTTTGTTGTTCATTTTTTTCTATTCTTAGCTCAGCTGTCTGAAGAACCTTTCTGTGTCTTTTTAGTAGAGTCTTAATGTAACATATATAATAAAAGTGTGATTAGAAGGTTTGATTTATTAAGTCAACATTCTCATCTCTCCTTCACCCTGAAAACCCTTGTGACCACGGTCACACTTGTTCAGCAGCCTGAACTTCTCCAGCGTGTGGAAAGCTGTCCTGGATGTAAATGATAGGATTTTACTGTTTTTACTAATTACTGTCATCAGTGCAAGCATCTGATAACCCATTATGCTTTAAAACCTGTGCAAAGCCAAGAAAGGCATTCTTTGTGCAGGCTCCTGAGGTTCTCTTGCTGTGAGAGTTCTTGCAGTCGGTTTCTGTGAGCTCTGCTAAAAGGTCACAGTTCAGCCCTGGCTGCTGCTCTCCAGATGAAGCAGGAGATAGAGGTGGCATGAGCAGCCAGACAAAGGGAAGCTTTACAGCCTCCCTGCCCTCCAGGCTGCTGGGAGCTGTGCTGTGGGCTGGGATGGGAGATTTCCTGCTCTGGACAAATGGGAACTGCAGCAAATCTGTTTTCTCTGCTTCCTAATGAACCTTCCTGTTTATATAGCCTTCATATATTCCAGTGGGGGTGGAGTATCCATGGTCGTGTTGCAGAAATACAAAAGGAAATGGTGGAATAATAGAGGTGTGAAACCTCCCCTTTGGTGTTAAGCCCCAGTCTGGTTTGTAGAGGAGTTTTAAAGCTTCAGTCATAGAAAATAAACAAATCTTTGGCTGGAGTTGTGTGTGTGGGGATTGACGTCCTGCAGTGGACTCTGAACTTCCCTGTGGAGCTGGGAGTGCTCACACACGTGGCTTGGTTCACGTTCCAGAGTTGAACTTTTGGGTTAAAAGTTGAATCCAGCAAAGCTCCTGAAGAGGACAGACCTGCTGAGCCCTCTCCCAGTGCAGGGGGGGAAGCCAAGCTTCAGACATGACCAGGACAGAGTGGGAAAAGGCTTTTGTGGTGTGCCCTGCTTGTCAATCCAAATCTGGCTTTAATGTTCCTAAAGAGATATTCTGTAAAGATAAATAGAATAGATATTCTCTGGAGACATTCTCTTCTCTTTCTAGGGAGAGTTTTGCTTCATCATGAAATCCAGAATATTTCCAGAGATTATTCAAACTTCATGTTATGCTTTAAATTTGGTTTGGTTTACAGGAAACTCTTGCTTTGAATGTATTGGCTGTTGGTGCATCTGGTCTGAAACTTCAATTTTCAGTTGGGTTCTGTCTTTTCTTAAAGTGACACCTGAGAGCTTCTGGAGCCAGCACCAGGGAGGTGTGAACTGGCCCTGGAAGGTGTCTGTGAAGCTCCCAGAGCTCTGCTGGGATTTCAATCCTGCTGTAAACTGTGCAGGAGTGAGTTTGGAAAGAAAGGGGGGATTTGGGATGGGATGGGTCAGCTCCCAAGGGCACAGGGAGGTGTTTGAGGCAGCTCCCAAACAGGAAGCTCCTGCTGATGTGAATCACAGGCAGGAGAGGGAAGTGCTCCTCTCTGAACGAGCTCCTTTCATGTGGCTGTAATTCCCCACAGTTCACTTGGATTAAATGTGGATTTGTTTCCTACAGAAGGTCTCCCTCCACTGTTAATGAAAGTGACTGCTCTGTGTTTATGTGCTCTTCACACACCATTTCCTGGGGATGGAGAGGAAGGAAACTCTTCTGAGTAGGAGCTGTATTCAGTTTCCTTCCCCAAAGAAGGACCAGCTATTGCTGTGCTAAGCAAAAAGTTGTTATCTGCAGGTCAATTAGGAAAAATTTGTTTGATGGTGACACTTTTCTGCAGATAAACTGTCCCATAACAATGGGGAGCAAAGTACCTGAAGTGATTAGCTGCATGAATTTTGCAAACAAAAGTTTGAGAACAGCAATGAATGCTAAAATCTCTGAAAGAATATTTGAAGCATTTCAAGCTGAGTCATTTCACGAGCACTGAGTTTTAGCACATCTGTTCATCTTTGTGTTGCTTCAGTATGGGGAAAATGTTCACTGGTGCCTGGGCTGTCTATAAATGATTCACATTATCTCTTACTTTATTTTTTTTGTGGGTTTTTTATGTCATTATTCTCACAACTGTTGGTAACTCAGGAGTGATACTCTGATCTTTTTTTCCCCCAGACTTCACTGGCCAGTGAGAACATACCTGAACCATGGGAAATATTTTTGCTAACCTCTTCAAAGGCCTTTTTGGCAAAAAAGAAATGCGGATTCTAATGGTTGGCCTGGATGCTGCAGGAAAGACAACAATTTTATACAAACTTAAACTTGGTGAAATAGTAACTACTATTCCTACTATAGGTAAGAGTTTTATGTTTCTCTAACTGATGCCTTGGAGATTTGAGTGACTTGTCTGCCAGGACAAATTGTTAAAGCTGTGGTGTGAAGGTGGCACAGCCAAATATTCTGCCATGGAGGGAGATTGTGACTCTTTTCTCACTCCCCTCCCTCCATCAGTCACTTGGGGAATCAGCCTTTGTGGGCCACAGAAAGACAATTTGTCTCCCAGCTGTTGTGGCATCGTGTCAGACTGAGTAGCAGAGGCTTCACCTTTTTTTTTCCTCTTTTTATTGGAAGGTATTGAGATTTGCAGTTCTGGAAACCCAGGGGAGGTTGGGGGGTTTTCTTTGGTTGCAAGGGGGGTTGGTTTTTTGGTTCCTTTGGGGTTGGTTTTTTGGTTTCTTTGGGATTTACTTTTTGGTTTATTTGGGATTTGCTTTTTGGTTCCTTTGGTGTTGGTTTTTTGGTTCCTTTGGGGTTTGCTTTTTATATAGCCTTCATATATTCGGGGTTTGTTTTTTGCTTTCTTTGGGGTATTTTTGTTTCTTTGGGGTTGGTTTTTCGGTTCCTTTGGGATTGGTTTTTTGGTTCCTTTGGGATTTGCTTTTTGGGTTCTTTGGGATTTGCTTTTTGGTTTCTTTGGGATTTGCTTTTTGGTTCCTTTGGGGTTGGTTTTTTTGTTCCTTTGGGGTTTGCTTTTTATATAGCCTTCATATATTTGGGGTTTTTTTTTTTGCTTTCTTTGGGGTTTTTTTGCTTTCTTTGGGGTTGGTTTTTTGGTTCCTTTGGGGCTGGTTTTTGGTTCCTTTGGGGTTGGCTTTTTGGTTAGGGTTTTGTTGTTTGTGGGGTTTGTTTCTTTGGGGTTTTTTTGTTTCTTTGGGGTTGGTTTTTTGCTTTCTTTGGGGTTGGTTTTTTTTTTTTTTGCTTCTTTGGGATTTGCTTTCTGGTTCCTTTGGGGTTGGTTTTTTGGTTGGGGTTTTGTTGTTTGTGGGGTTTGTTTCTTTGGGTTTTTTTGTTTCTTTGGGATTGGTTTTTTGTTTGTTTGTTGGGGTTGTTTCTTTGGGTTTTTTGTTTTTTGTGTTTTTTTGGAGTTTTTTTGTTTGTTAGGGGTTTTTTTTAAGGCAACACAGTGTTTTTTGTAGCTGCTCATGCAGCAATTAGATTTATTCCTTGGGGTGATGGTGGGAGCAGGACAAGCTGCTTTTACTTTGAGAGCTTCAGCACAGGATTCTGCTGGTTTAAAATATCTCCAATTTTAAGTGAACTTTTTAAAATTACCACAATCTGAGAGTATGACCTGCTAATTACAACAGCTATGTTGAAGTGAGATTTGTGCCACAATCTCTTTTTTTAGGTTTCAATGTGGAAACAGTAGAATACAAGAACATCAGCTTCACAGTGTGGGACGTGGGCGGTCAGGACAAGATCAGACCCCTGTGGCGTCACTACTTCCAGAACACGCAAGGTGAGCCCACACTCCTCATTCCCAGCTCTCCAGGCTCTAAAAGAGCTTTTTGGCTGTCTTCACCAAGTTAATTTTTGGAGGAGAGTGGAAATATTTGTTATTATAAAAGGTGTGTTTGTGTGCTGCTCGCTGCAGGTTCAAAGAGGGATGGGAAGAATTCCACAAACCAGTTTTCCTCGTCCTTCTGACTCAGAGCGAGTGCAGGAGTTTGTTTTTTCTTCTGTCAGCATCACAGCTCTGCCCTCATTTCAAAGCAGTTTTTACTTACAGCTCTGCAGCCCCATGAACTGGGAGTTTGTCACTTGTGTCACTTTTTTCATGTGTGTGTCTTTGAGTCCTGTCACAGCATTTCAGGGGCTGCTGCTCCTTGGAAAATGCCAAGTGGTTATGTAGAAAGAGTACCCAACTTGCAAAAACAAATGCAAACCAGCACCAGTTTTCACCAACTTTCAGCAAGAACAGATTTTCTCTCAGACATGAGACTTCAAGTTTATGTTTATTTTTGTTTGCTTATTTCTAGGTCTGATTTTTGTGGTTGACAGCAATGACAGAGAACGTGTGAACGAGGCCAGAGAAGAGCTTATGAGAATGTTGGCAGAAGATGAGCTCAGAGATGCTGTTTTATTAGTGTTTGCTAACAAACAGGTATGCACAGGAAAGGTGTCTGTCTGTCTGTCTGAACCCTTGAAAACTTCCACACCCTTGTGAGTGCCAGATCTTGACCTTGATTTTCATATTTTCAGTGTAATGATAAATAGCTCAGACTAAATGGCCATTTGGGTATGTTGAAGGGAAAAACCATGGATTAAATTCTCCTCTGAAAGGAGCATCCTTCTAAACAGTCTTGGCTAAAAGATTTTCAGTTTTATTGAAAACCAGTTTGATTTTTAAGGTTGACATAGCTCAATTACAGCACCTGCCCAAACTTCCTCCAGAGAGGAACACTGGGATGCCAGAACCTCCCTGAATTCCTCACTTGGGCTGTGTGAGGGCACTGCTGGTGTTGGTGGGAGCACTGGAGTTCCAATGTGCTTGTGCTGATCTGTGAGCTGGGCTCTGCCAGGCCTCAGAGTTCTGCTTTTATTGCTTGTGGAGGCCTTGGCAGCTTAACCCCAAATGTCAAAGGCCTGAAATGTGACCAGGAAATGTAAAGAGGGAATAACATCCTGCTCCACTGATTGCACAGCCTCAGCTGGGGAGGGTGAAGGTGCCACAAGTCATGTCCAGGAGCGGGAAAGGTGGGCTCTAAAGAAGCTGTGCTCAGCAGAGTAGTACTAGGTGATAAAAGTTGATCTTAAATCATACCTGCAGTCACAGAAAGGATACTCCTGGGTGGAAACAGGAGTTGATTTTACAAACTGGGACTTTTAATTCACTTGCAGCAACACACAGATAATATATTAGAAATTGAAGCGGGTTTTACAAAGTTCCTTAAAATACCTTGGATGAACAATCAGGTGTCAGCAGTCATTTGCCTTCCAAGTGTTTTTGAGAATCCTAAGGTCCTTCTGACACAATTTTCATTTTGCTTCAATAATTTTGAAATGTGGACTTGGAATTGTGAGCAGTGTCAGCACCGAGGGTGGATAATATTCAAATATTCCATAATGTCGATTTAGATTGGGTTGTTAAACATTTGAGGTTTTTGTGAATGTTAGGGAAATAGCTTGAATATTAGGGAAATAGCTTGAATATCCACTGGGGTTTTCTGAAAGAGAAGTTCTGAGAGCTCTTAACTTTAAAGCTGGTGATGGGAGGGTGAGGAATGACTGTTGTTGCTTCCCTCATATTCAAATATTCCATAATGTCGATTTAGATTGGGTTGTTAAACCTTTCAGGCTTTTGTCAGTGTTGGGGAAATAGCTTGAATATCACAGTAATCCCCTGGGGTTTTCTGAAAGAGAAGTTCTGAGAGCTCTTTAATGATTTTAAAGCTGGTGATGGAGGAGTGGGGAATTGTGACCGTGTTCACAGGGGTCTCAGGTTGAGGGAAGAGACGAGGATCTGACTCCATGTTTCAGAAGGCTGATTTATTACTTTATGATATATATTATATTAAAGCTATACTAAAAGAATAGAAGAAAGGATTTCATCAGAAGGCTGGCTAAGAATAGAATAGGAAGGAATGATAAAGGTTTGTGGCTCAGGGTCTCTGAGACAACTGGGCTGTGATTGGCCATTAATTAGAAACAACCACATGAGACCAATCCCAGATGCACCTGTTGCATTCCACAGCAGCAGATAACCATTGGTTACATTTTGTTCCTGAGGCCTCTCAGCTTCTCAGGAGAAAAAACCCTAAGGAAAGGATTTTTCATAAAAGATGTCTGTGACACCCCTGGGATGGAATCCCCTTGAGGGACCTGGCAGACACAGAACAAATCAAAGCCATCCTGTTCCTTGCATGACTGAGAGGAGGAGCTGTGCTGTTTGTGAGGGTCCCCAGGATGAGGTGAGAGATGAGGATCTGACTCCGTGTTTCAGAAGGCTGATTTATTATTTTATGATATATATTACATTAAAACTATACTAAAAGAATAGAAGAAAGGATTTCATCAGAAGGCTGGCTAAGAATAGAAAAGGAATGATAACAAAGGTTTCGTCTTGGACTGTCTGAGCCAACTGGGCTGTGATTGGCCATTAATTAGAAACAGCCACATGAGACCAATCCCAGATGCGCCTGTTGCATCCCACAGCAGCAGATAATCATTGGTTACATTTTGTTCCTGAGGCCTCTCAGCTTCTCAGGAGGAAAAAATCCTAAGGAAAGGGTTTTTCATAAAAGATGTCTGCGCCAGGGACTGACTGTTGTTGCTTCCCCCAGGACCTGCCGAACGCCATGAATGCAGCAGAAATCACAGACAAACTCGGACTGCATTCCCTTCGTCACAGGAACTGGTACATCCAGGCCACCTGTGCCACTAGCGGAGACGGTCTCTATGAAGGACTGGACTGGTTGTCCAATCAGCTCAGAAACCAGAAATGAAACCATAAACCTTCCTCTTCCCTCTTTTTCCACCCTCCCTCTTATCTCCTCCTACTCGCCCTTCGCTTTACTCTAATGTGGCAAACTGTGCTACTTTGTGGTATTGAGTGCCGGAAGCTGTTTTCATTTCTTTTTTGTCACAGTAT